>OW121742.1:51949905-52143020 GCA_933228675.1 Stomorhina lunata
AGCCAACAAAATATAATTTTAGTAAATTGTACAATTATTCATAATAATGTGGAAAATCACAAAAGACTTACTTGGTATTGTATTAAGAAGAAATACTTCCATGACATCAAATGACATTTATTTATTAAATAACAGCCACTTCCGGTTACATGAACAAGCACAAGTAAAAACATTTTATTTCTAGTGATGACTAAAATTTGCCAAAATATAAATGTAATATAATATTTTACTATGAGAATCTATCTTAGGGGATTAGGGTTTGTGATATAAATCAAGAAATTTATTTCATTACTTAGTCAAGAATAAGACTTTGGACAAGGTCACTCAAATACTTATGGGACTAATGAAATAGCTTTAGAGATTTTAAGTTTTATTTATTATAGATTTAAGCTGATTAAAATTGATTAAAGCTTATTTTTATTAAAACTCATAAAAGTATTATTTTCAAATTTGTAAGTATTTAAACAAAGTAATAATGATCGGAACTCAATACAGAATTGATGATGTTTTGCTCAAAATAATGTTGCATACTTTTAGGGGGTACATTACAATAAAGTTTATTTACCTTAAACGTCAGCAATTTAAAAGCTCTTTCACAAAAATAACAGGTGGACTGACATAATTGTTAATATAACAATAGTTTTTACCAAAAAAATGTACTTTTAAAAATTTGGCTGAACAGACATTATTCGAATTTTCATAATTAACCGGAAAATATTAAAAATTTCATAAAATTTTTCGGTATAAAAATTTTTATAGGAAATATTTTGGTTCAAAAATAAAAAAAATTTCTACAGAAAAGTGTTCGGTATAAAAGTTTATACAAAAAAGTTCTCGGTATAAAAATGTCTATAAAAGATTTTTCGAAGAAACAAAATTGCTATAGAAAATCTTTCGGTTGAAAAAAATTTCTATAGAAAATTTTTGGGTAGAAGAAAATTTCTTTAGAAAATTTTTCGGTAGAAAAAAATTTCTATAGAAAAATTTTCGGTAGAAAAAAATTTTTATGGAAATTAAATATATATTTATAAAAATAAATTAAACTGATTTCTTATATGGAAATTTTCTTTATATTAATTTATCTTCCAATTCCTTGATAAATTTAAATTTGAAGAGGAATAATAGATAATTTTTCGCAGACAAAGGTCTTGATCAAAAGTTTTCGGTAGAAAATAATTTCTATAGAAAATTTTTTTGAAAAAAAATGTTCGTTATAAAAATTTATACAGAAAAGTTCTCGGTATAAAAATGTCTATAGAAAATCTTTCGGTAGAAAAAAATTTCTATAGAAAATCTATCGGTAAAAAAAATTTCTATAGAAAATCTTTCGGTAGAAAAAAATTTCTTTAGAAAATTTTTTGGTAGAAAAAAACTTCTATAGAAAAATTTTCGATAGAAAAAGATTTCTATATAAAATTTTTCGGTAGAAAATAATTTCTATAGAAAATATTTTGAAAGAAAAATGTTCGGTATAAAAATTTCTACAGAAAAATTCTCAGTATAAAAATTTCTATAAAAAATTTTTCGGAAGAACAAAAAAGTTCTCGGTATAAAAATGTCTATAAAAGATTTTTCGAAGAAACAAAATTGCTATAGAAAATCTTTCGGTTGAAAAAAATTTCTATAGAAAATTTTTGGGTAGAAGAAAATTTCTTTAGAAAATTTTTCGGTAAAAAAAAAATTCTATAGAAAATCTTTCGGTAGAAAAAAATTTCTTTTGAAAATTTTTCGGTAGAAAAAAATTTCTATAAAAAAATTTTCGGTAGAAAAAAATTTCTATAGAAAAATTTTCGGTAGAAAAAAATTTCTATGGAAAATTTTTCGATAGAAAATAATTTCTATGAAAAATTTTTTGGAAGAAAAAAATTTCTTTAGAAAATTTGTTGGTATAAAAAAAATGTCTATAGAAATTTTCTCGGCCTAAAAAAATATCTATAGAAATTTTTTCGGTGTAAAAAATTTTTATAGAAATTTTTTCGGTATAAAGAAATTTCTATAGAAATTTTTTCGGTATAAAAAAATTTCTATAGAAATTTTTTCGGTATAAAAAAATGTCTATAGAAATTTTTTCGGTATAAAAAAATTTCTATAGAAATTTTTTCGGTATAAAAAAATTTCTATAAAAATTTTTTCGGTATAAAAAATTTCTATAAAAATTTTTTCGGTATAAAATAAATTTCTATAAAAATTTTTTCGGCATAAAATAAATTTCTTTAGAAATTTTTTCGGTATGAAAAAATTTTTTTTAGAAATTTTTTCGGTATGAAAAATTTTTTTTAGAAATTTTTACGGTATAGAAACTTTTTCGGTACAAAAAAATTTCTATACAAATTTTTATAGAAATTTTTTCGGTATAAAAATATTTATATCGGAATTTTTTCGGTATAAAAAAATTTCTATTGAATTTTTTTTTCGGTATAAAAAAATTTCTATAGAAATTTTTTCGGTATAAAAAACTTTCTATAGAAATTTTTTCGGTACAAAAAATTTGTATAGAAATTTTTTCTATAGAAATTTTTTCGGTATAAAAAAATTTCTAAAGAAATTTTTTCGTTATAAAAAAATTTCTCTAGAAATTTTTTCGGTATAAAAAAATTTTTTTAGAAATTTTTTCGGTATAAAAAATTTCTATAGAAATTTTTTCGGTATAACAAATTTCTATAGAAATTTTTATAGAAATTTTTCGGTATAAACTAATTTATATCGGAATTTTTTCGGAATAAAAAATTTCTATCGAAATTTTCTCGGCTTAAAAAAATATCTATAGAAATTTTTTCGGTATAAAGAAATTTCTATAAAAATTTTTTCGGTATAAAATAAAATTCTATAGAAATTTTTTTCAGTATAAAAAATTGTCGATAGAAATATTTTCTATATGAAAAAATTTCTATAGAAATTTTTTCGGTATAAAAAAATTTCTATAGAAATTTTTTCGGTATAAAAAATTTTCTATAGAAATTTTTTCAGTATAAAAAAATTTCTATAGAAATATTTTCATATAGAAAATTTTTCAGTATAAAAAAATTTATGCAGAAAATTTTTGGATAGAAAAAAATTTTTATAGAATATTTTTCGGTAGAAAAAAATGTCTATAGAAAATTTTTAAAGTATTTTGAGAAAAACAATTTAAAATATAATGGTTGATTGTTTTAATATAATAAAAATAAATTAAACTGATTATTTATATGGAAATTTTCTTTATTTTAATTTATCTCCCAATTCCTTGATAAACTTAAATTTGAAGAGGAATAATAGATAATTTTCCTCAGACAAAGGTCTTGATCAAAAGTTTTCTAGTTGGTATTTTTGAATCGATAAAAGTTAATTTTCATGGAGTTGTTATTTATGATTATTAGGGTTTAGCTGCTCAAATGCATATAAATATTAACATTTCCTTATACATGTACATAAATCTCCCCTACTGCATTAATTTCCATTTTACACTGACGCTTTCACCCAGACAGTAGCACAAGGACAAGCGGGTTTTACTTTAAATAAAATACACAATGTAAATTTACTCATTCAAAAACATTTCGCATTTTTTAGTAGCTCTTGAAATATTGCCAATTAGGTCAACTGTTGGAAATGCGGTTTTAAAAGTGAATTGTTTTCATTTTATTTTTCACTTTCCTGCTTTTTTGTTGGTTGTTTGTAGCAATCTCGAAAAAAGGGGAGAATTTGCAAAAGAAAAAATTTCCATTTTAGTCAAACGCATTTTTTACATTTAAAAGGAACTGCTTTTTTGAGAAACAAATTGAAAGTAGAAAAAAAAATTCTTGGAAAAACTTTAAAAAAAGTGTTTTAGGATTTATAAAATCGTTTTACGAAATTATTTCTAATTTTTTTTTTAAATACAGAAATACAGCCAATTTACTTAAATTGCCTATAGCTATAACCTGTTTTGGCCAAAGGCCGAGCATATTTTAGAATTCCATGCACTTCTATCTCGTGCATATATTTTCCAATTTCAAATTTTACGACTTATAATGTTTTCAAATGGGTAGATATAACTAATTCTTGATTTCCCACAAAATAAAAAAAAAAATAAACTAAAAAGTAAGTTTTAAAAAGATTCCAGATTTGCTAGATTCTACTTTTTATTATTTTTTGTCAACATTTTTTTTTTGAAAATGTTAAAAACACGGTTACATGAAATGAAAAAATAACTAAATATTTTGAAAATTTGTTGTGAAAAAGGAAAATTTTGAAAATTTTCAGTAAAATGGGAAATTTTTATAATTTCTCTAAAATTTTTAGTGAAAATGCGAAATTTTAAAAATTTTCTAACAAAAATGTAAAATTTCCCATAATAATGGAAAATTTTAAAAACTTCCCATGAAAATGGGAAATTTTGAAAATTTCAAATAAAAATGGAAAATTTTGAAAATTTCCCATAACAATGGGAAATTTTGAAAATTTCCCATAACAATGGAAAATTTTGAAAATTTCCCATAACAATGGGAAATTTTGAAAATTTCCCATAACAATGGGAAATTTTGAAAATTTCCCATAAAATGGGAAGTTTTGAAACTTTCAAATAAAAATGGGAAATTTTGAAAATTTCCCATAGAAATGGGAAATTTTGAAAATTTCCCTTCAAAATGGAAAATTTTAAAAATTTCCCATAAAAATGGGAAATTTGGAAAATTTCTCATAAAAGTGGAAAATTTTTAAAACTTCCCATAAAGTTTTATAAATGTCTTATAAAAACCGGAAATTTTTGAAAATTTTCCATAAAAATTTTTTTTAAAAAAGTAAAATTTTCCATTTTTATAAGAAGTTTTAAAAATTTCCTATTTTGAAAGGAAATTTTATATTTTTATTAGAAATTTTTAAAATCTTCTCATTTATATAAAAAAAATTTCAAAATTGCCCTTTTCATAAGAAATCAAATTTTACATAAAATAGAAAATTCCATATTCATATACTATTGAAAATTTTCAAAATTTTACTGTTTAATGGAAAATTTTTAAATTTTTAATTTTTATAGGAAATTTTCAAAATTTCCGAATTTTATAAGAAATTTTCAAATTTCTATTCTTACAAAGAAATTTTTAAAATTTTCCATTTTTATGGAAAATTTTGCGCTTTTGTGGGAAATTTTTAAAATATCACATTTTTATAGGAAATTTCCCCTTTTTATGAGAAATTTAAAGGAAATTTAAAGGTTTAGCCCTCTATAACTTGCACATACAGTTCTCCTTTTATCTCTTTTTTTGTGCACTGGATAAAGGATACTGAGATTCCATTCATCTGACATGATTTTCCGACCATAGGGTTTCTGTAAGTTGGAA
The DNA here is from genome assembly GCA_933228675.1 of Stomorhina lunata. Lineage (NCBI taxonomy): Eukaryota > Metazoa > Arthropoda > Insecta > Diptera > Rhiniidae > Stomorhina > Stomorhina lunata. The sequence goes on from OW121742.1 coordinate 51,955,200, forward strand.
TATATGCCTTATCAACTTATCACCTCCAGCCTTAAAAAAAAAGTATTGATATTTTTTAGTCGAGTTATTGCTATAGCATTAGCATTCCGATATTTCCTTATGATTGATTTTTTTCTTTGAAAATTCAAGAATAATTATTATTTTCGGTCCCTGTTTTAAACACAGTTAATTACTAAGTTGAACTATATTCACTTACATATAATAGCAATAGTATAGTTTTATTATCATATTAAAGTATTACACTGATACTGAAGTCCTATATTCAGACTTTTATAGAATTCAGAAAAATTTGTTGTCAAAATATTGACTAAATATTGTTTTACAATCTTTCCTTAATAAATCCATAAATTAAAAAATCACGCATTGGTAATTAAAAAACCCAATATATTTCTGCATATTTATGAGTGGCTTTCAATTATTTGGAATAAATAAAATTTATTTTTATGGCTTAAAGGCTTTTAACACCAAAACTCCTTGAGTTTTTTACTCTAGCAGTTTATTACTTCACTTTATATTTGATTTTTTGCTTTTCTTTTCCGGATAGCATGCCAGTTACATGCATGACCATTTTACGAGTTTCCTTTCCTTTAGATTCGATTTATAGCTTAAGGACTTGAAAGAATATACACGATATATTCTTATATGTGTGTGTTCACATATACAAATGTATGAGTGTATTAAATTACACCAAAATTTTCCTTTTTAAAGAATATATTTCAAAAACATTTTTCGTAGTCTGATAAAAGTATGTAGACAGGCATGAGGATTTAAATATTCTTTCATAAGAAATAGCAGACAATTTTTGAGATTAAAGTAGTTTCAATAAAAGGGATTTTAGTGAGACGGAAAAAAATATAAATTATATTTCAACCAAATCTAGTAAATACACATTTAAGGCAATTATATTATTCAAAACAGTGACCACCACTACATTATTATGACTTCAGCAACCATGACTTTATTGTTTATTCATTATGTCAAGCCATTAATTATTCCACTGTAATTCATTAGCTTTCGAAAGCCTAGAGTCCATTTATCTTTTATATCCAGCGGAAATCTGTAAAAAGAAAATCATTAATTTAATACAATCATTTATATGGGTGATGCATTAAAACGTTCATGTTCGTGCATTTAATCAGTCATTTTCTTAATTGTTTCAGTTTCTTTTTTTTTATATAAGACCAACAGAAACAAAAAGAATATTAAAATTTTTATATATGTTTCCGTTTCCTTTAAGAAAACTTTGGCTAGTTTTTCTCCTTAAAAAAAGTTGTTCCTTCTTGGAAAATTGTGCATGTCTTTTACTAAAAAAATTCCCGTCACGTTTCACAAATTAAAGAAAACACGAAGATATTTTATGCCTTTTGAAAGTGTCAAAACGACATTGCTTTATATATTTTTATTATTTTGTATGATTTTATGGCGGAAACCATGAATTGCAAAGTTGGAACGTTTTAAAAGTTATAATTGTTGATACATTTTAGTTGAGCTACGGTACGTATACGTAATATTTAAAAGAAATCAGTGGCAAATAGTAATCATACGCACCCAAGTTCTTTTGTGTATAATTTTCAAAATGCAAGTCAAAACTAATGTAAACAAGAGTGTTATATTTGGCTGTGCCAAATCTTATATACCCACCATCAATTTGTGTTAAATTTAGAAACATATCTCATATATGTACGAGCTTGGAGCTAATTCAAAATGTGGGCCAAATTCGAAAAAAAATTTTACGCTAGTTGGTATTGTTGGCAAAATATTTGGAATAAATTCGGTTGCAGTAGCTTTAAAGTTCAATATTTAAAAGTATCTAAGTGGTTGCAAGTAAAGGCGATATGAGGACCTTATATAATATATCAAGGGCATTGTGCGGCAAACCTACCTACACCAACAGTCCCATCCTGAGTAGTAGCGGTACAATTCTCTCAAACCCCGGATGAACAATTGATACGATGGATGGAACACTTCCAGTCAACATTAAACAATCCCATCATATTAGAAGCGCTGACGGAAGTGCAAAATAAAACCAACCATGACTGCTTATTCAATGGAATTTCAGATAGCCCACAAACGATACAAGAAGTAAAGAATGCCATTAAAAGCCTCAAGTGCAACAAGGCCTCGGGCAATGACAATATGTCCGCAGAGATGCTTTTATGTGACGTTGAGACTGTGGCACCCATTTGTACGTAAAATATGCGAGGAGGAAGCTCTGCCAGACTGCAATAACTACAGGGGAATAACACTTCTTCCAATACCGAGCAAAATACTAAGTCGCGTAATTTTGAACAGAACGTCTGACGCAGTTTCTGAAACCAGTTTGGGTTCCGAGAGAATAGATCTTGGGTTGATCTAATCAATACAGTAAGAATAGTACTGTAACAATGTAATGAATTCCGTACCCCCATTCACCTAGTGTCTATCGACTTTATGAAGGCCTTCGACAGTGTCAATAGGAGCTATCTATGGAGAATTTTAGAAAACCCTTACATGCCAACGAAAATTCTGAACTTAATTCAGGCAATGTAAGTGGACTTTAAATGTCGGGTTCTACATAAAGGTAAATTGTCTGATACGTTCGAAGTTACTACTGGAGTAAGACAAGGATGTATCTTATCACCCATACTTTATATCCTTGTCATCGAAAATATAATGCGCGCGGCACTGAATGGTAGACCCTTTAAACAACTCAAGGACTTGGAATACGCCGATGACGTATGTCTTCTAAGCCAAAGACCAGCTCACCTTCAAGAAAACGCTAGCGCTATTAGTGTTGACTCTCGGGCAGCTGGGCTGGAAATTTTTCCAAGACAAAGATTATGCCTGGAGGCTATGGCGCAAACCCGTGGTTATTGGATGTGTAGGTACCTTTAATTATCTTGGTAGTTTGGTATCTACAAAAGGTGGCGCCGACGAGGATATTGAATCGTATCGTATTAATAAAGCAAAATCAGCATTCGGCATTCTTCAAGCTATTTGGAAATCTCGGCAAATATCAACATCAACTAAATTACGAATATACAACTCGAATGTCAAGTCCATCCTGTATTACGGCTGCGAAACATGGAAACGCACAAATGTCATCGATAAGCGCCTACAAACCTTTGTAAACAAATGCTTGCGGCAAATCCTTAATATATGATGACCAAATCGCATAAGAAATGAAGATCTACTAAACGCTACAAACCAAATCCCTTCTTCTATAGAGGTATGTCAATGGAAATGGCGGTGGATAGGCCACACACTACGAAGGCCAAATACCAACATTGCTCGACAAGCGCTTCGTTGGAATCCACAAGGAAGCGGCCGTCGTATTGGTGCACCTGCTAGAACATGGAGAAGGTCAATTGATGCGGAGTTACAAGCAGCAAACTATTCATGGAATGATGTATGCCTAACATCTCCCAATAGAGTTCGATATAAAAGGATGGTTGAGGCTCTATGCTCCACTAGGAGTCAAGGATAACAGAAGAAGAAGAAGAAGTGATTTCCCTAGTATTTACTTTGCACAAAATTTAATCTCATAACCGGGTATAGTTTAGCATTAATAATCTGTTAAATACTTTTCGTTTAGCTTAATATTTAGTTAGGATAAACATGTTGATAGTAATACGACAGGTCCATGTATTTTTTTAGGAATTCCTAATGCATCTACCGTATATAAAGTCTGGACTTTGATTAATAGCTATCTTTATATGCTGATTGTACATCCAATTCTTTTTGATTGTAGATATAAAAAGAGGATGTTATATATTTATAAGAATTATAGCCAAATGTTGACCGATTTTACTTACTGGCTGGTATTTATATAGAGTATATTCCTTAACAAATTTAGTGGTCATATGTGTCATAGTTTCTAATTTAATAGCTTTTAACTGGCTTTTGTTACATTTTTTTTTTCCTGAAGTGTTTTTTATATGAAAGCTATAGTCAAAAATAAGGACCGATTCCTATAAAATTTGACATACTGACCAAATGTTGCATAAAACTTCCTATTCTAAATTTAGTCGTCATAGCTATTTTAATTGTATTCAATTTATCAGCAAAAATATGATTACCGGGGAAGGGTTATATGGAAGCTCTAACTAAATATGAACTGTTTTAACCTATTTTTAGTACACAACTTTTGTAACATATCGAAAATACTTTTGAAAATTTTTTTCTCTCTAGCTCTTGTAGTTAAGGAGCTATCGCAGTTTTTTCTTACGGACAGACGGACATAAACCCACTTTTCTTTTTGAATTTTTGTGTTTCCGTAAGTTTTTTATATGGAAACTATGGTCAAATGGTGACCGATTGTGACAAAATTTTGCATATTGGCTGCTATTCACATGTGCTAAATTTAGTGGCCAAGTTTATAATTTATTGGCATTTAAGTATATTTTAGGTGAAATTTAGGCTGTTTTGATAAGTTTTTTGTATGGGAGCTATGGCTAAATGTGAACCAATTTTGATGAAATTTTATACGCTATCTAGGATTTACGTAAAACTTCTATATGCCAAATTTTATCATCATAGCTATCATAGTTTGTTATTTATAGGCAAATAAGCAATTAGCCTAGGCGAGGTTATACGAGAGCTATGGTCAACTGTAAACCGATCCTCTAAAATCCTTGTGCCAGCTGCCGTATTAGGGGGATTTCTCGCATTATTACCCCTTGGAGTAGTATATTCTGTAATGCTGTTTCTTTCTATGATTAAAACATCGTAAGGGCTTAGTCGATGTATGAGACAAGAGACACGTTTGTAAAGCGAGCCGCTTGATCTGAGAAAGACGCCCGCTTGTAGCCACAACTAACATGTTGAACAGACGCTACAGTTTCGTACTTTACCAAGTACAATTATGTTAGACCCTTAGATCAAATATGTCGGAATGGCTCCAAGATAACTCCCTCTCACGTTGGCCCTGACCTTGAATCCCACTCAAGTTATTTACCGCATCTTTAACTAGGTTGCTCAGGTTTCCAGGATGTGCCACTAGGAGGTGTGAGTAATAATTGAATACAGTTGTTAACTGCTTTGAGGCCCTATGCTTCACTGGGAGTCAAGGACAACAGAAGAAGAAGACGAGGTTATACGGGAGATATGGTGAAATGTGAACCTTTTTTGGCCAATTTCAAAACCAAAATTTTTCCAGAAATGAAGAATATCTTTACCAAGTTTCAGTGACCTAGCGGTATCGTGCTTCCAACTGACATCGTTTTTTAAGGATTCAAAATATATATCGTTTTTGATTTTCGAGCCAATATTAAGGAAACTACAAACGGAATGACAATTATTTCAACCAAAAAAATTAAAGTTTGGACTTTAGTCCTTTTGACTGATATCTTATCTATCATTTGGTTTGAATTTTTTTGTGGAAATGTGGAAAACTATCTCAAAAATATGTCTTAAATTGATAGATTAAGAAACGATGGATTTCTATCACATATCGGATTATTAAAATTTTTCAAATAGAAAGAGTATTTGCATTTGATCCCAATCTGCTACATTTATTCATTAATGTAACAGACAATTTATGGATAACACTATTTTCTAAAAAATTTTTTTCTCTAAAATATTTTTCATGATAAAATTGATTTTCTTAGATTTTTTCTAAAGAAGAAATTTTTACTATAATATATTTTTTCGCATAGAAAAATTTAACTATGAGTTAATTTTGTATATTTTAAAATATATTTTTTTTTTGCTACAAAGAATTTATAGTTACAACACAGTTCAGTCGTTGTTGCACATACAAACATAATAAAAATGTTACAACATATGGTGTGGCCCAGAACATATGTGGGCTGAAACATTGACCCAAAAAACCACATGAATATGGCCGTGTTATACGGTTTAACACATAAAACGCATTTTCCGACAAAACACATGCACACAATGTGACATTTGTATGCGTAAAAGTGTTAAAATATAATATACAAGTGTGTGTGTGAGTTGGTTAAACCTTTAAAGAACATAAGTATTGTTTTGAAAGTAGAACGCTAGCCTAGTAAGCTAAAAACCCAACGTATTGAGTGACATTTATAATGAAACCTTTATGGTTTTGTAACATTTCCATAGTTTTTGAAAAATGTTCACATTATTCTTTAGTATTATTGATTAAGTAGTAAATGTTTGCCTTTTAAAGAAACTTTTTTTTTCAGTTTTAGTAAAGAAGAATTGTTTTTTCTCTTTGGGTTTTTAAAAAAATTAATTCTTTTGCCGAGACATATGTTGACGCTGTCGTCATGGGTTAACAAAACTGTAAACTTTTTCCAACTTTAAGAGTAGACAGAAACTGCCACAACAATAAGTTTGTGCGTGTGAAATTTTACAAAACTTATTTCCACAGAAAACATGTCATAAAGTAGTATTAAGGCGAAGGATGGTCTTGCGATACCCTACAATACTAAAGTCATATACGAACTGATTATTAACAAGCTATGAAGTTCTATTTTAATGCTTAGAGAAATGTCTTTACAAAACTTTTACATCATACAGACCTTTTCTTTAAACTTATGTATAAGAATGCCAAATACATTGGGGTCAGGCTGTAATCTAAACTATCAATTGCGACAAATTTTGAACATGATTTTTATATTTTGCTGTCAGATCAATATATCATGCATTACAAACATCACCGTAAACGCATAATACCCAACAATATTGGTGTAAGGTCTAAACATGTTCCGTAGCACAGTGGTTTACGGACGCTTTTTTTTGGAAATAATTCTTTAACTTTTGAACGACTGGAGATATTTGAATGAAATTTGACATGGTGATAGTCAAGGAGTATTCGAGTTGGTTTTTAAAAGCACTGGTCCATGAGTGGTCGGGAGAGTGATTGATGGACCTTCAAAGTTGGTCACCTCGGGTGTTCGACTTTTTTAAAAATTCGCCAAAAATCCATTTATGTATGGATTGAAAAGAAATTTTAAACTTAAGTTGTCCTTGAGAAGATCTACAAAAAATACGCTTAAATGTGTAGGTTATCTCCTTTGGATTTCGAGATATTTGGGTAAAAAGGAATTTTTAGGTTGATTTTTTACCTCTTTTTTTAAGCTTTTTTGATCTGGTGGACGCATCTGAGGACCAAAAATTTTTTAAGAATATTCTTTAAATTTGTAATAAAATTCTGAATAATTTTTGTGCAAGTTAGTTATAGAAATCTTCTTTTGTTTAAAAGTTAAAAATATTCAAAGTTGAAACTTACAAAAAATTTCGCTTTTTTTTTAGTTTTTCCCCAAAAGATAGCTATATTTTTTCACTAATAAAAAAATATTTTCTTAAGAAACATAAAAAGATTTTTAAAGTTTTTAAAAGAAAACATAATGAGAATGCGTATAAAACAAATTTCTTGCTAATTGGACTTTTGGTCCTCGCACATGTCCTCTCCAAAAAATGGCAATTTGTAAAAAAAAAAATTAGTTTAAACAAAAATTTCTCAAAAGGCAAAGCACCGATTTGAAAAAAATTATAATGTTCATATTTTCCAATATATCTGTTATTGATTAGAAAAGTTTTTTCTGAAACGCGCTGCAAATAGAGACAGTGTTGCCATATTTGTAAAAAAACTCATTTTTTGAAACACCTTTTTCCCCAGTTGGGAATTGGGGAATTTTTAAGTTAAAATTGGGAATTTTTTTTAGTCTATTGCTTTTACATCTTATTGGTCTACATTACTACAAAATTTCATTGTAATATCTTTATCCATGTCATTTCCACAGAATATCAAAGATTAAAAATATTTTCCTTAAAAAAGCAGAAAAACAATTTTTTTTTGTTTTACGATACAAAGTGTAAAAAAAGTAACGCACTTAAAAAAAACTTTTACTTAGTGCTAATCTCCTAGTCTTTCCCGATCTAATGATACTAAACATGTATATAAAGCATTAATACCGAGTCTTAAAAAACTCTGAAAACTTTGGCCCCCGTAGCATTTTTACACTGTTTATTTAAATATAAGTGATGAATTTGTGCATATAAAATTAATAATCATACTCAAATATTTCACTATAAGATGACAATGATCCTTCGATAACAAACAAATATTTTTTTATTTTTTTAAAGAAAATATCATGAGGATTTATGAAATATCAAAATGTAAATAATTTGTACTTATATTAAAAGGTGAAATACATTTTATTGAAGTATTTGTAGTTAAAGTTTAAACTTACAGTTTTTATTACATATTTATATAAAAGTAGTTATTTACTTAATTTTTATTTTCAGTAAAATAATCAGTACAATCTATTATATCAAGAACCTCTTCCAGGTGTTCGTTTTCAGAAGTTTTTGTATAACTGCTCCACCATTTCTTTCTTATCGTTGATAGAGCAGGATCAGAAGACAACAAGAGATAATTTATTAGATCCTGATTTTGCGATTTTCTTGAGCATTTTCTGGTATTAAATAGTTGGATATACTTGAAATCTGAATTCCGCGCTTCCTGGGCCTCTTTTGTCAGTTCACCAAGTGGGAGAAGATTTGATTCAATTATTTCACGACCATGTTGAAGGACTTTATGAACTGTTGGTGTAATTTCTTTCCAGTGATACAAATGTCGTATACGAGTTAACGCGTTGAGGGCATAGCAATGAAATTTTTCAGCATTTATTTGATATTTGCTATTTATTGCCGATAATATTACGTAACATTTACGAAGAACTTCCTCATCAATTCCAGTAATCTTTGAAGTTGTTTCATAATTTTCAAAGAATCGCCTGGCCGTATTACCATCGTTTGTACTGCCATATCCTACAAGTGGTTTGTCTATGTTTAGACCCGTCATAGTTTTGAATTCTTCCTGAATCCTTTTTTTTTCACTGGATCTCATTTCAATCAGTTCCTTATTATTTCTCACGGATTTTAGCTGATTATCAGGTATATTCCTATATTTCAGATCATATGCTATATGTAGCATAAATTCTAAAAATCGGATACGTGCATGTAGGGGCGATATACCAAATTCCAGAACCTCTTGATTAATTGCAGTACTAGCTGATGCATCTTCTGAAGTTTGTAGAAATTCCGATTTCTTCTTTCCGCATAATGAGCATTTCCAAGTTGAATGGGTTTCCGTTATAGCGTTGCTTACTTTTCCATCTATCATTGTCAATTGAAGCTCAAAATTTACATTAATCAAATATCCATGTATGTCTATGCAGACTGGACTCAAATTGTCTATTGAATATTTGATATCATCAACCCAATTTTTTGTGCTTGCTGCATTTTCTTTTAAATATTCGAATCTGATCGGTCTGCAAAATGCCTTTGATCCTGGAGATGTGTTAACCCACACATATTCAGTACGCTCTTTTGATGTGGATGGTTCAGAACGATTCTTTCTTAATCTTAGTGGTACTAGGGATGCCATAAAAACGCTTCTGTAGTCATTTGTGTTCTGATGAGATGTTGATTGTTTGTATTCCGGTAATCCAGATAAACCGTCACATCCCCATTTACATATTAAAGTTAAGTCCTTGTTGTCAAGTTTCTTGGCTTCTTCTTCAGACAATGTAGTAGATATCAGCCTTGATGCCGTATTTTCCAATAATTTTGATAAATCCACAGATGCACTTTCGTCTCCTATCACGTTTGTTGGTATTAAGTTTTTTTTGGTTTTTAATAACGCATTATATCCTGGTAAAATTGAGTGTCCTTTGTCTCGTAATGCCTTACAGAGTTTAATATATTTATTTTTACTCAATTTCAACTCGAGCATAAGAGCAAGTGCTTCTTCCTCCGAAAATTCTGATTGAGAAGAAGGAGTTGGTATACTCTTAATAATTCGCTTAAGACGTTTAGGAGAAGCCTCTGGGAGAATATCTGCTATTTGTTTAGCTTCAGCTGGTTGATTATTTCGTTTGAGCACTTCCTTAAAGGAATCTTTGATTTCAGTATCCGAATGAGTAGAAAGAACTTCGGATAATCGCATCTTTTTAGATCTTTCTCCGAGATCATCATAGTTTTTTAGAGGGGCTCCAGCACCAGAAGTTTTAAGCTCAATTGAGTCCTTCAGCCAGTCTTTAAATTTAGATTCAAATCTTTTTAAACAGTAATTAACCTACTTAATTTTAAGTTCAAATAACTTTACAAATTTTACGACTTTGTCTTCCTCACTATTGAGAATCATGGAGTTAGTTTGACTTTTAGCATATCGCATGATTATTTTAATTTTTTCTGCTCTCGAACTGCTTGGTTGTTCAAAAAGAATATCGCACAACACTTTAAATTCCAATGTTATAGCCATGATGTTTTAACTGTTAATAGCAGTTACATTTAAAACTTTCTTTTTTATATTAAAAAAAAACATTTTTTATATATACCTGTATCCAAAGAATAATAAAGAAATCAATGAATTAATGTATTTTTTACCTCTAAAAATAGGTGCATATATAACTCAACCAAAATGTGCGTCTCGTAAAACCTACCTGTATGGAGGTGAGTAACCATATCCTTTCTGACCATTATGAAAAACCCAAGTTGTAACAATTTTTACCTATTGCATTAACTTTCACATTAAAAAACATTTTATAACCTTAACATAATTTTGCAATTTTTTCAAATACACCAATTTTAAATACCGGAAAAATGCCTTTAAATCTTATTTTAAATAAATTGTCACACTGTTACTATAAAAGTACTCTTCTAATTAAACTTTTGCTACAAATTATGGATATATTACCTTTACACTGTTATCAAAATCGGTGCCTTACTCGTACTTACTTATTTAGAATCTTTTACTAAAATTTTATTTTTTAGCTTGGAACAAAAGACAAAATCGAATAAAATTTTTTTAAGTCATTCTTATAATGTTTTCTTTAAAAAAATAAAAAACTATTTATATCTTTTTGAAGAAAATATTTGTTTATTAGCGAAGGATCATTGTCATCTTAAAAATAGTGAAATATTTGAGTATGATAATTAACTTTATATGCACAAATTCATCACTTATATTTAAATAAACAGTGTAAAAATGCTACGGGGGCCAAACTTTTCAGAGTTTTTTAAGACTCGGTATTAATGCTTTATATACATGTTTAGTATCATTAGATCGGGAAAGACTAGGAGATTAGCACTAAGTAAAAGTTTTTTTTAAGTGCGTTACTTTTTTTACACTTTGTATCGTAAAACAAAAAAAAATTGTTTTTCTGCTTTTTTAAGGAAAATATTTTTAATCTTTGATATTCTGTGGAAATGACATGGATAAAGATATTACAATGAAATTTTGTAGTAATGTAGACCAATAAGATGTAAAAGCAATAGACTAAAAAAAATTCCCAATTTTAACTTAAAAATTCCCCAATTCCCAACTGGGGAAAAAGGTGTTTCAAAAAATGAGTTTTTTTACAAATATGGCAACACTGTCTCTATTTGCAGCGCGTTTCAGAAAAAACTTTTCTAATCAATAACAGATATATTGGAAAATATGAAAATTATAATTTTTTTCAAATCGGTGCTTTGCCTTTTGAGAAATTTTTGTTTAAACTAATTTTTTTTTTTACAAATTGCCATTTTTTGGAGAGGACATGTGCGAGGACCAAAAGTCCAATTAGCAAGAAATTTGTTTTATACGCATTCTCATTATGTTTTCTTTTAAAAACTTTAAAAATCTTTTTATGTTTCTTAAGAAAATATTTTTTTATTAGTGAAAAAATATAGCTATCTTTTGGGGAAAAACTAAAAAAAAAGCGAAATTTTTTGTAAGTTTCAACTTTGAATATTTTTAACTTTTAAACAAAAGAAGATTTCTATAACTAACTTACACAAAAATTATTCAGAATTTTATTACAAATTTAAAGAATATTCTTAAAAAATTTTTGGTCCTCAGATGCGTCCACCAGATGAAAAAAAGCTTAAAAAAAGAGGTAAAAAATCAACCTAAAAATTCCTTTTTACCCAAATATCTCGAAATCCAAAGGAGATAACCTACACATTTAAGCATATTTTTTGTAGATCTTCTCAAGGACAACTTAAGTTTAAAATTTCTTTTCAATCCATACATAAATGGATTTTTGGCGAATTTTTAAAAAAGTCGAACACCCGAGGTGACCAACTTTGAAGGTCCATCAATCACTCTCCCGACCCCTCATGGACCAGTGCTTTTAAAAACCAACTCAAATACTCCTTGACTACCACCATGTCAAATTTCATTCAAATATCTCCAGTCGTTCAAAAGTTACAGAATTATTTCCAAAAAAAAGCGTCCGTAAACCACTGTGCGTAGTTTAAAAACGGTTTACTGTTGTTTGCAATTGTTTTAAATTTACCAAAAACACTTGCATGACAGACTGAGAGGAAAATGAAATAAAAAAATTTTATAGCGCAAATGTGAAAAAATATTAAATCTTTAAGATATGAATTTTAAAGGTTTGAAACAAAAATACACACAAATATCTAAATGTATAAGACTTTAAGTTAAATTCTAATTTCTCCCATTTTTGCTATTAACAAATATTAAGGAAGCTATTTTGAATATCAAAATTCGAAAAAATTATGTTTCTGTCTACTACCCAAAAATTACTTCATTATGTAATAAATTGTCAAAAAAAATTTCATCATAAATAAAAGCCTACAAATAGACATTAATGTTCCATAAAATAAAATTTGTTTTTTTTTAAATGACAAATAAATGCTTTCGCTTTTAGCCCAAGATTGACTCAATGGCAAAATATTTATGCTGTAAATTAAAGCGTAAAATAAATAATGTTCCTTCTTAAGTACATAAGAATTTTTCTGTTAACACACTCCTCGATTGGATGCAGGAAGTACTTTTCCCAAAGTATAATTTAAACTTTATATAGGAGTCTTAATGGTTTGCCAGAGGGAACTATAATTTATTTTATTTTCATTCATATGAATTTTGTTCTGTTTTTATGGCATTTTTCGTTTCGAATAAAAAATATTTTATGACCACATAATACTTGACAAATATGTAAAACATTTATAAAATCACCTACTCGTGTCATGAGTTATGGTTTATTGTTATAAGACTTTATTTGGTTATAAGTAGGATGTTGGAATTACTGAAATAAATAACAAATTTTTTAGAAATTTCCTATAAAAATAGGAAATTTTTGAAAAATTACCTATACAAATAAGAAATTTTTGAAAAATTTCCTGTAAAAATAGGAAATTTTTGAAAAATTTCCTATAAAAATAGGAAATTTTTGAAAATTTTCCTATAAAAATAGGAAATTTTTGAAAAATTTCCTATAAAAATAGGAAATTTTTGAAAAATTTCATATAAAAATAGGAAATTTTTGAAAAATTTCCTATAAAAATAGGAAATTTTTGAAAAATTTCCTATAAAAATAGGAAATTTTTGAAAAATTTCCTATAAAAATAGGAAATTTTTGAAAATTTTCCTATAAAAATAGGAAATTTTTGAAAAATTTCCTATAAAAATAGGAAATTTTTGAAAAATTTCCTATAAAAATAGGAAATTTTTGAAAAATTTCCTATAAAAATAGGAAATTTTTGAAAAATTTCCTATAAAAATAGGAAATTTTTGAAAAATTTCCTATAAAAATAGGAAATTTTTGAAAAATTTCCTATAAAAATAGGAAATTTTTGAAAAATTTCCTATAAAAATAGGAAATTTTTGAAAAATTTCCTATAAAAATAGGAAATTTTTGAAAAATTTCCTATAAAAATAGGAAATTTTTGAAAAATTTCCTATAAAAATAGGAAATTTTTGAAAAATTTCCTATAAAAATAGGAAATTTTTGAAAAATTTCGTATAAAAATAGGAAATTTTTGAAAAATTTCCTATAAAAATAGGAAATTTTTGAAAGATTTCCTATAAAAATAGGAAATTTTTGAAAAATTTCCTATAAAAATAGGAAATTTTTGAAAAATTTCCTATAAAAATAGGAAATTTTTGAAAAATTTCCTATAAAAATAGGAAATTTTTGAAAAATTTCCTATAAAAATAGGAAATTTTTGAAAAATTTCCTATAAAAATAGGAAATTTTTGAAAAATTTCCTATAAAAATAGGAAATTTTTGAAAAATTTCCTATAAAAATAGGAAATTTTTGAAAAATTTCCTATAAAAATAGGAAATTTTTGAAAAATTTCCTATTAAAATAGGAAATTTTTGAAAAATTTCCTATAAAAATTGGAAATTTTTGAAAAATTTCATATAAAAATAGGAAATTTTTGAAAAATTTCCTATAAAAATAATAAATTTTTGAAAAATTTCCTATAAATATAGAAAATTTTTGAAAAATTTCCTATAAATATAGAAAATTTTTGAAAAATTTCCTATAAATATAGAAAATTTTTGAAAAATTTCCTATAAATATAGAAAATTTTTGAAAAATTTCCTATAAATATAGAAAATTTTTGAAAAATTTCCTATAAATATAGAAAATTTTTGAAAAATTTCATATAAAAATAGAAAATTTTTGAAAAATTTCCTATAAAAATGGGAAAATTTTGAAAAATTTCCTATAAAAATAAGAAATTTTTGAAAAATTTCCTATAAAAATAGGAAATTTTTAAAAAATTTCCTATAAAAATAGGAAATTTTTAAAAAATTTCCTATAAAAATAGGAAATTTTTAAAAAATTTCCTATAAAAATAGGAAATTTTTGAAAAATTTCCTATAAAAATAGGAAATTTTTGGAAAATTTCCTATAAAAATAGGAAATTTTTGAAAAATTTCCTATAAAAATAGGAAATTTTTGAAAAATTTCCTATAAAAATAGGAAATTTTTGAAAAATTTCCTATAAAGATAGGAAATTTTTGAAAAATTTCCTATAAAAATAGGAAATTTTTGAAAAATTTCCTATAAAAATAGGAAATTTTTAAAAAATTTCCTATAAAAATAGGAAATTTTTGAAAAATTTTCTATAAAGATAGGAAATTTTTGAAAAATTCCTATAAAAAAAGGAAAAATTTCCTATAGAAATAAGAAATTTTTAAAAAATATCTTATAAAAATAGGAAATTTTTGAAAAATTTCCTATAAAAATATTAAATTTTTAAAAAATTTCCTATAAAAATAGGAAATTTTTCTGTTAAATGAGATTTAATTTCAGTTTTCCAAATAAATCTTTCACATGTGTATCTAATTTTAATTTTTTTTACTGTTTTCAAAAATGATTTATTCATTAGAAATCTAAATATTGAAATACAATTCATGTTATTTATCATTACAAAGTAGCGATTTTCACAAAACATTTTCAATTTGCGAACATACAACGAAATAATCCATCTTCTCCGGTAAAACAAATACTATTCAACATTTGGTTCGAATTCCAGCGTCAAAAAATTGAAAAATATTTTACCAATGAATTTAGCAGTATCGATTACAAATATTTGTAGATGTTTTTTTTATACATCTACTGGAACAGAATATATTGTTTTATAAAGGGTATTCTAAAACAAGTGAATTTTGCCTAGATATTTAATTAAAATAAGAATTTATACATCTTATTGAAGACCCTTTAAATAAAAACTCTACTCAAATGTCTATTTTTACAAGAGTTTAGAAAAAACTGTAAGTAAGAGATCGAAATTGTAATATAAATATTATAAATGACAGAATATGTTTGGATTTAGAGAGATTCCCATTTCAAGGTAAACCATAGATTACAATAAATAGATAGAAAGATAGATGAATTGCATGGCAACGAAACTTTGAAACATACATCAAAAGAACAAAACAAATAGAAGATGATTTCATTAATTTACAGGAAAATTATACATTGTACATACGCATGTTTGTTTCATAAATGCTAGCATTTTTTCAACTGCCATCCCACTGAGTGAACACCCTAGTGGGATGAAAAAAAAAAACTAACAGACAATGTAAAACCTGCCTCTTAGTGTCAATTAATACCCTCTTAGACAATCTATTAAAACTAGTCCCTATTATCTAGGTTTTTATCTTTCAGAATTGACTTTAGTTTCGGCGCAAAATATATAATTTTTTCAGTGTGTAGTCCTGATGTTTTATAAAGAAAACGTTTTTACACCCACCATCAAAAAAAATGGGGGGTATATTGAGATTTTCAGACCATTTGTAATTTCCTTAATATTGGCTCAAAAACCAAAACGGATATATTTTCTGAATCCTTATGAAATTCTAAGACGATTGAGCGATGTCTGTCTGTCTGTCTGTCTGTCTGTCGGTCGGTCGGTCGGTCGGTCGGTCGGTCTGTCTGTCTTACTGTCTGTCTGTCTGTCTGTCTGTCTGTCTGTCTGTCTGTCTGTCTGTCTGTCTGTCTGTCTGTCTGTATGTCTGCCTGTCTGTCTGTCTGTCTGTCTGTCTGTCTGTCTATCTGTCTATCTGGCTGCCTATAGAAAAATTTTCTTTTTTTGATGAAAAAGTTTTTGATAAAAATTTACTATAGAAAAACTTTTGTTTAAAATTTCCCATAGAAAATTTTTTTAATAAAAAAATTTTGTATAGAAAAATTTTTGAAAAAAAAAAATTTCTATAGGAAAAATTTTAATAAAAAAAATTTTCTATAAAAAAAATTTTTGAAAAAAAAAGTTCTAAAAAAAATTTTTTTAGAAAAATTTTTCTGCAGAAAATTTTTCTATAGAAAATTTTTTGTCAAAAATTTTTCAATGGAAAATTTTTTTTCAAAAATTTTCTGTAGAAAAATTTTCTGTAGAAAAATTTTTCCATAGAAAAATTTTTGATAAAAAAAATTTCTATGGCACAATTTTTGATCAAAAAAATTCTTATGGCAAAATTTTTTATAAAAAAAAATAATGAAAAATTTTTGAGAAAAAAAATTTTTTTAAAAAAACATTTTTGATTATAAAATTTCATATAGAAACATTTTTGATATAAAAATTTTCTAAAGATAAATTTTTGATTAAAAAAATTTATATAGAAACATTTCTGATAACAAAATTTTTTTATATAAAAATTTTTGACAAAAAATTTTCTATATAGATAAAAAAATTTTCTATAGAAAAATTTTTGATAAAAAAATTGTCTATAGAAACATTTTTGATAACAAAATTTTCTATAGAAAAATTTTAGATAAAAAAATTTTCTATAGTAAAATTTTAGATAAAAAAGTTTTCTATAGAAAAATTTTTGTTAAAAAAATATTCTAACAAAATATAATAAAAATTTGATAAAAAAAATTTTCAATAGAAAAATTTTTGATAAAAAAATTTCCAGTAGAAAAATTTTTGATAAAAAAATTTTCAATAGAAAAATTTTTGATAAAAAAATTTTCTATTTAAAAATTTTTGATATAAAAATTTTCTATATAAAACTTTTTGATAAAAAAATTTTCTATAGAAAAATTTTCGACAAAAAAATTTTCTGTAGAAAAATTTTTGATAAAAAAAATTTTCTAAAGAAACATTTTTCATAAAAAAAATTTTCTATAGAAAAACTTTTGAAAAACAAATTTTCTATAGAAAAATTTTTGATAAAACAAAATTTTCTGTAGAAAAATTTTTGATAAAAAAATTTTCTAAGAAAAATTTTTGATAAAAAATTTTCGATAGAAAAACATTTGATAAACAAATTTTCTATAGAAAAATTTATGTAAGAAAATTCTCTATAGAAAAATTTTTGATAAAATTTTCTATAGAAAAAATTTTGATAAAAAAATGTGTGTAGAAAAATTTTTGATAAAAAAAATTTTCTAAGAAAAATTGTTGAGAAAAAATTTTCCATAGAAAAATTTTTGATAAAAAAATTTCTATAGAAAAATTTTTGTATGAAAATCTGCTATAGAAAAATAGTTATTACCGAACCAAAAAGCAATAGGTATCATTTAAAAGCTTTCAAATCACTTGAATTCACTACAAGACCTTAATACAAAAATTATTTTACTATAATTAAAACCACTTTTATTTTAAATAAATGTTCAATAAGTATTGATTGCAACATAATAACGATTACAAATTCACATTTTACAAAAATATTACAATAACATTTTCTAATTTGTGATATTGTAATTATATAATAAACAAGCGATGACATAATTGTCATCATCACCAAAAAGTCAATACAATATAATTGTAGAAGTTTGCACATTTATCTAAATGTATGTATATTTTATGAATTATTTATGTAATTTTCAAATTTGTTAAATGTAAATGTAAAATATGTAGAAATAAATAATTTTTATGAATTTGTAATAAATTGTGTAATTTTTCTGCTTTTGACATTTACCAGCTAATTTACGAGTATTTATATGGAAATTTAAAATGTATTTTAATTATGGATAAATATTGTATGTATTTATATAAATTTACACATACATATGTATGTATGTATGTACATGATTTCGCTTAAGCTTAAAAAATGTGCGATTTTGTTTAAACAGGAGATTAAATATCGAAGAATTGAAGTTAAAATTTTTAATTAAAAAATTTAATATTAAAATTTAATTTTGTTTCAAAATGAAAATTAATCTTCGTAGAATTTAAAGTCAAAAACAGGGATTACATTTTTAGCTTCAAAGGACTTTGAAAAAATCAATTTTTTACTTGAAATTTAGAAAAATTAAGAAAACCCGTCATATTTTACTAAATCAAAAACCTGAATTTCTAAAGGGAAAATTTATTTACTACCGATTGTTCATTTTAGGATTGAAAATTTGCTTAATTTGAATGAAATGTATTTAAATTACTTTAATGAAAACATTCATATGCAAACAGTTAAAATCTCTGTACTTTTTACTTTACAAAGATAAAGCTCCCAAATGTATGCTATATTTTTTTTATTTGCTTTTAAGCAGTAAATAATTCGTTTTCAGTAAATAAATAAATTACATTAAGTAATCACAAAAAATTTCAAATCTCATATTCTCCTAATGTATAAATCAAAATTTAATACAGAATCGCAAATCAAATTCAAATGTAAGTGAAATATTTGCAATTAAAAAATATTTTTTTGATCTAATTATGCCGTGAGTTATTTACAAAATTATAAAATTTAATTGGAAATGGCAATAACATAATTCAGTTTAATCTGTTTCAAATATACGGCCTTTAACAGCCCAAACAAATATTTATAATAATTTAAAATAGTCGAACATGAGTAACGGGGAATGTACAGAAAATCCCATTTCGCCAATAAATATGTAACATAATTAAAAAATTTCATTTAATTTTATTCAAATTAAAAATTTAAATTTAATTTTCTTCTGGGGAAAAAATATTTGAATAAAATTATTTTATAGAAAATTTCCTCAAAAATTTTCTACAGAAAATTTCATCAAAATATTTCTGTAGAATATTTCGTTCAAATTTTTTCATAGAAAATTTCATGAAAATTTTCTATAGGAAAAAATTTAATTCAAAAAGAAGTGTATTTGCATTTGATCCCAAACCTGTTACATTTATTTATTAATGTAACAGATCAATTTATTGATAAAAAGCCAAAAAATGTTTGCGGAGAAACCAAATTCCTCGACGCGTTTCGATGGTTGGTTAAGCCATCTCTTCAGGAGGATTATCCCCAATTTAGACAGATCGACAACCTCGCATTATTACTAAATTTACAAACATAACTATTAAGAATTATGTTCATAAACCAAAAGTAAAAGCGTAGATTATCGACTGAACAAAAACAAACATTTTTCAGTTTTCATCTACCTTCACTTCCCACAAAAAAATTTAATTAAAAATTTTCTGTATGAAAAATTGTACTAAAATTATTCTATAGAAAAAATTTCATTAAAATTAAAAAAAAAATGTCATTAGAAATTTTCTAAAGAAAAAATTTCATAAAATATTTCTATAGAAAAAATTTCACTAAAGTTTTTCTATAGAAAAAATTTCATTGAAATTTTTCTATAGAAAAAACTTTATTAAAATTTTTCTGTAGAAAAAATTGCAGTAAAATTTTTCTATAGAAAAAATTTCATTAAAATTTTTGTATAGGAAAAATGTCATTAACATTTTTGTATAAGAAAAATGTCATTAAAATTGTTCTATAAAAAAAATCATTAAAATTTTTTTATAGAAAAAATTTTACTAAAATTTTTCTATAGAAAAAATTTCACTAAAATTTTTCTATAGAAAAAATTTCGCTAAAATTTTTCTATAGAAAAAAATTCACTAAAATTTTTCTATAAAAAAATTTCACTAAAATTTTTCTATAGAAAAAATTTCACTAAAATTTTTCGATAGAAAAAATTTCACTAAAATTTTTCTATAAAAAAAATTTCACTAAAATTTTTCTATAGAAAAAAATTCACTAAAATTTTTCTATAGAAAAAAAATTCACTAAAATTTTTCTATAGAAAAAATTTCACTAAAATTTTTCTATAGAAAAAATTTCATTAAAATTTTTCTATAGAAAAAATTTCACTAAAATTTTTCTATAGGAAAAATTTCACTAAAATTTTTCTATAGAAAAAATTTCACTAAAATTTTTCTATAGAAAAAATTTCACTAAAATTTTTCTATATAAAAAATTTCACTAAAATTTTTCTATAGAAGAAATTTTACTAAAATTTTCCTATAGAAAAAATTTCACTAAAATTTTTCTATAGAAAAAATTTCACTAAAATTTTTCTATAGAAAAAATTTCACTAAAATTTTTCTATAGAAAAAATTTCACTAAAATTTTTCTATAGAAAAAATTTCACTAAAATTTTTCTATAGAAAAAATTTCACTAAAATTTTTCTATAGAAAAAATTTCACTAAAATTTTTCTATAGAAAAAATTTCACTAAAATTTTTCTATAGAAAAAATTTCACTAAAATTTTTCTATAGAAAAAATTTCACTAAAATTTTTCTACAGAAAAAATTTCACTAAAATTTTTCTATAGAAAAAATTTCACTAAAATTTTTCTATAGAAAAAACTTCACTAAAATTTTTCTATAGAAAAAACTTCACTAAAATTTTTCTATAGAAAAAATTTCACTAAAATTTTTCTATAGAAATAATTTCACTAAAATTTTTCTATAGAAAAAATTTCACTAAAATTTTTCTATAGAAAAAATTTCACTAAAATTTTTCTATAGAAAAAATTTCAATAAAATTTTTCTATAGAAAAAATTTCACTAAAATTTTTCTATAGAAAAAATTTCACTAAAATTTTTCTATAGAAAAAATTTCACTAAAATTTTTCTATAGAAAAAATTTCACTAAAAATTTTCTATAGAAAAAATTTCACTAAAATTTTTCTATAGAAAAAATTTCAATAAAATTTTTCTATAGAAATAATTTCAATAAAATTTTTCTATAGAAATAATTTCACTAAAATTTTTCTATAGAAAAAATTTCACTAAAATTTTTCTATAGAAAAAATTTCACTAAAATTTTTCTATAGAAAAAATTTTACTAAAATTTTTCTATAGAAAAAATTTCACTAAAATTTTTCAATAGAAAAAATTTCACTAAAATTTTTCTATAGAAAAAATTTCACTAAAATTTTTCTATAGAAAAAATTTCACTAAAATTTTTCTATAGAAAAAATTTCACTAAAATTTTTCTATAGAAAAAATTTCACTAAAATTTATCTATAGAAAAAATTTCAATAAAATTTTTCTATAGAAAAAATTTCACTAAAATTTTTCTATAGAAAAAATTTCACTAAAATTTTTCTATAAAAAAATTTCACTAAAATTTTTCTATAGAAAAAATTTCACTAAAATTTTTCTATAGAAAAAATTTCACTAAAATTTTTCTATAGAAAAAATTTCACTAAAATTTTTCTATAAAAAAAATTTCACTAAAATTTTTCTATAGAAAAAAATTCACTAAAATTTTTCTATAGAAAAAAAATTCACTAAAATTTTTCTATAGAAAAAATTTCACTAAAATTTTTCTATAGAAAAAATTTCATTAAAATTTTTCTATAGAAAAAATATCACTAAAATTTTTCTATAGGAAAAATTTCACTAAAATTTTTCTATAGAAAAAATTTCACTAAAATTTTTTTATAGAAAAAATTTCACTAAAATTTTTCTATACAAAAAATTTCACTAAAATTTTTCTATAGAAGAAATTTTACTAAAATTTTCCTATAGAAAAAATTTCACTAAAATTTTTCTATAGAAAAAATTTCACTAAAATTTTTCTATAGAAAAAATTTCACTAAAATTTTTCTATAGAAAAAATTTCACTAAAATTTTTCTATAGAAAAAATTTCACTAAAATTTTTCTATAGAAAAAATTTCACTAAAATTTTTCTATAGAAAAAATTTCACTAAAATTTTTCTATAGAAAAAATTTCACTAAAATTTTTCTATAGAAAAAATTTCACTAAAATTTTTCTACAGAAAAAATTTCACTAAAATTTTTCTATAGAAAAAATTTCACTAAAATTTTTCTATAGAAAAAACTTCACTAAAATTTTTCTATAGAAAAAATTTCACTAAAATTTTTCTATAGAAAAAATTTCACTAAAATTTTTCTATAGAAAAAATTTCACTAAAATTTTTCTATAGAAAAAATTTCACTAAAATTTTTCTATAGAAAAAATTTCACTAAAATTTTTCTATAGAAAAAATTTCACTAAAATTTTTCTATAGAAAAAATTTCACTAAAATTTTTCTATAGAAAAAATTTCAATAAAATTTTTCTATAGAAAAAAATTCACTAAAATTTTTCTATAGAAAAAATTTCACTAAAATTTTTCTATAGAAAAAATTTTACTAAAATTTTTCTAGAGAAAAAATTTCACTAAAATTTTTCTATAGAAAAAATTTCACTAAAATTTTTCTATAGAAAAAATTTCACTAAAATTTTTCTATAGAAAAAATTTTACTAAAATTTTTCTATAGAAAAAATTTCACTAAAATTTTTCAATAGAAAAAATTTCACTAAAATTTTTCTATAGAAAAAATTTCACTAAAATTTTTCTATAGAAAAAATTTTACTAAAATTTTTCTATAGAAAAAATTTCACTAAAATTTTTCTATAGAAAAAATGTCACTAAAATTTTTCTATAGAAAAAATGTCACTAAAATTTTTCTATAGAAAAAATTTCACTAAAATTTTTCTATAGAAAAAATTTCACTAAAATTTTTCTACAGAAAAAATTTCACTAAAATTTTTCTATAGAAAAAATTTCACTAAAATTTTTCTATAGAAAAAACTTCACTAAAATTTTTCTATAGAAAAAATTTCACTAAAATTTTTCTATAGAAAAAATTTCACTAAAATTTTTCTATAGAAAAAATTTCACTAAAATTTTTCTATAGAAAAAATTTCACTAAAATTTTTCTATAGAAAAAATTTCAATAAAATTTTTCTATAGAAAAAATTTCACTAAAATTTTTCTATAGAAAAAATTTTACTAAAATTTTTCTATAGAAAAAATTTTACTAAAATTTTTCTATAGAAAAAATTTCACTAAAATTTTTCTATAGAAAAAATTTCACTAAAATTTTTCTATAGAAAAAATTTCACTAAAATTTTTCTATAGAAAAAATTTCACTAAAATTTTTCTATAGAAAAAATTTCACTAAAATTTTTCTATAGAAAAAATTTCAATAAAATTTTTCTATAGAAAAAATTTCACTAAAATTTTTCTATAGAAAAAATTTCACTAAAATTTTTCAATAGAAAAAATTTCACTAAAATTTTTCTATAGAAAAAATTTCACTAAAATTTTTCTATAGAAAAAATTTCAATAAAATTTTTCTATAGAAAAAATTTTACTAAAATTTTTCTATAGAAAAAATTTCACTAAAATTTTTCAATAGAAAAAATTTCACTAAAATTTTTCTATAGAAAAAATTTCACTAAAATTTTTCTATAGAAAAAATTTCACTAAAATTTTTCTATAGAAAAAATTTCACTTAAATTTTTCTATAGAAAAAATTTCAATAAAATTTTTCTATAGAAAAAATTTCAATAAAATTTTTCTATAGAAAAAATTTCACTAAAATTTTTCTATAGAAAAAATTTTACTAAAATTTTTCTATAGAAAAAATTTCACTAAAATTTTTCTATAGAAAAAATTTCACTAAAATTTTTCTATAGAAAAAATTTTACTAAAATTTTTCTATAGAAAAAATTTCACTAAAATTTTTCAATAGAAAAAATTTCACTAAAATTTTTCTATAGAAAAAATTTCACTTAAATTTTTCTATAGAAAAAATTTCACTAAAATTTTTCTATAGAAAAAATTTCACTAAAATTTTTCTATAGAAAAAATTTCACTAAAATTTTTCTATAGAAAAAATTTCACTAAAATTTTTCTATAGAAAAAATTTCACTAAAATTTTTCTATAGAAAAAACTTCACTAAAATTTTTCTATAGAAAAAATTTCACTAAAATTTTTCTATAGAAAAAATTTCACTAAAATTTTTCTATAGAAAAAATTTCACTAAAATTTTTCTATAGAAAAAATTTCAATAAAATTTTTCTATAGAAAAAATTTCACTAAAATTTTTCTATAGAAAAAATTTCACTAAAATTTTTCTATAGAAAAAATTTCACTAAAATTTTTCTATAGAAAAAATTTTACTAAAATTTTTCTATAGAAAAAATTTCACTAAAATTTTTCTATAGAAAAAATTTCACTAAAATTTTTCTATAGAAAAAATTTCACTAAAATTTTTCTATAGAAAAAATTTCACTAAAATTTTTCTATAGAAAAAATTTCACTAAAATTTTTCTATAGAAAAAATTTCACTAAAATTTTTCTATAGAAAAAATTTCACTAAAATTTTTCTATAGAAAAAATTTCACTAAAATTTTGCTATAGAAAAAATTTCACTAAAATTTTTCTATAGAAAAAATTTCACTAAAATTTTTCTATAGAAAAAATTTCACTAAAATTTTTCTATAGAAAAAATTTCACTTAAATTTTTCTATAGAAAAAATTTCACTAAAATTTTTCTATAGAAAAAATTTCACTAAAATTTTTCTATAGAAAAAATTTCACTAAAATTTTTCTATAGAAAAAATTTGACTAAAATTTTTCTATAGAAAAAATTTGACTAAAATTTTTCTATAGAAAAAATTTCACTAAAATTTTTCTATAGAAAAAATTTCACTAAAATTTTTCTATAGAAAAATTTCACTAAAATTTTTCTATAGAAAAAATTTCACTAAAATTTTTCTATAGAAAAAAATTCACTAAAATTTTTCTATAAAAAAATTTCACTAAAATTTTTCTATAGAAAAAATTTCACTAAAATGTTTCTATAGAAAAAATTTCACTAAAATTTTTCTATAGAAAAAATTTCACTAAAATTTTTCTATAAAAAAAATTTCACTAAAATTTTTCAATAGAAAAAATTTCACTAAAATTTTTCTATAGAAAAAATTTCACTAAAATTTTTCTATAGAAAAAATTTCACTAAAATTTTTCTATAGAAAAAATTTCACTAAAATTTTTCTATAGAAAAAATTTCACTAAAATTTTTCTATAGAAAAAATTTCACTAAAATTTTTCTATAGAAAAAATTTCACTAAAATTTTTCTATAGAAAAAATTTCACTAAAATTTTTCTATAGAAAAAATTTCACTAAAATTTTTCTATAGAAAAAATTTCACTAAAATTTTTCTATAGAAAAAATTCCACTAAAATTTTTCTATAGAAAAAATTTCACTAAAATTTTTCTATAGAAAAAATTTCACTAAAATTTTTCTATAGAAAAAATTTCACTAAAATTTTTCTATAGAAAAAATTTCACTAAAATTTTTCTATAGAAAAAATTTCACTAAAATTTTTCTATAGAAAAAATTTCACTAAAACTTTTCTATAGAAAAAATTTCACTAAAATTTTTCTATAGAAAAAATTTCACTAAAATTTTTCTATAGAAAAAATTTTATTTAAAATGTTTCTATAGAAAAAATTTTATTTAAAATGTTGCTATAGAAAAAATTTTATTTAAAATTTTTCTTAGAAAAAATTTTAATAAAATTTTTTCTATAGAAAAATTTTAATGAAATTTTATTGAAATTTTTCTATAGAAGAAATTTCATTAAAACTCTTCTATAGAACAAATTTCATTAAAATATTTCTATAGAAAAAATTTAAGAAACATTTTTCTATTTCAGAAAATTTTTTTATAGAACAAATTTATTCAAATTATTTTATAGAAAAAGTTTCATTAAAATTTTTCTATACAAAAATTTCACTTAAACTTTTCTATTGGAAAAAATTCAACAAACATGTTTTTGCAGAAAGAACAGCAATAAAATTTCTCTATAGAAAAAATGTATCTATAGAAATACTTTTATTAAAATTTTTCTATAGAAAAAATTTCATTAAATTATTTCTATAAAAAAAAATTTATTAAAATTTTTCTATAGAAAAAATTTCACTAAAATTTTTCTATAGAAAATATTTAAATAAATTTTCTCTATAGAAAATTTAAATAAATTTTTTCTATAAAAAAATTTAGATAAATTTTTTCTATAGAAAAATTTAAATAAATTTTTTTTAGAATAATTTCTAATCCATTTTTTTTAGAAAAATTTTTAATTAAATTTTAAGATACATTTTTTTTATAGAAAAACTTTAATAAAATTTTTTCTATAGAAAAATTTTTATTTAATTTTTTCTATAGAAGAATTCTAATGTAATATTTTCTATAGAAAAATTTATATAAATTTTTTGTATAGAAAAATTTAAATAAATTTTTTCAATAGAAAAATTTAAATAATTTTTTTTTTTTGAATAATTTCCAATCCAGTTTTTTTTAGAAAAATTTTTATATAAATTTTTAGATACATGTTTTTCTATAGAACAATTTTATTCAAATTTTACTTATAGGAAAATTTAAATAAAATTTTTTCTATAGAAAAATTTTAAAGATTTTTTTCTTTAGAAAAATTTTATTTAATGATATTTTTTCTATCGAAAGCTTTTAGTTAAACTTTGTTTATAGAAAAATTTTATTGATACTTATTTTTCATAGAAAAATTTTTTCTATTGAAAAATTTGTATGAACTTTTTTCTATAGTAACATTTTGATGAAGTTTTTTTCATAGAAAAATTTTGTTAAAAGTTTTTCTATAAACAATTTTGATGAAATTTTGTCTAAAGAAAAATGCTGATGAAATTTTTTTCTATAGAAAAGTGCTAATGAAACTTTTTCTATAGAAAATTTTATATATAGGCAAGTTTTGATAAAAAATTTGTTAAGAAAATTTTTTTTTTTTAAAAATCTAATAAAAGTTTTTCTATAAAAAATTTTGAAGTTTATCTATAGAAAAATTTTAACGAAATTTTTTCTAGAGAAAAATTTTAATAAAATATTTTCTGTTAAATTTTTTCTTTATATTTTTTACTTTTAGTATAGCAATTCCTTACAATCAAACTTAATTTATGTATAAAAATCACTTTAAGAATTTCCTTGACAAATACCCAGAGCAAATAGTTACTCGATTAAGCAAATATCAAATCAAAAGGAAATCATTGAACTAGAATTCACCCTTTTAAGATTTTTGCTCTTTTCACCCTTTCCTAATAGATTTTCCACATCATAAAATTTTTAAGTGTATGTTAGTCTTTTTTTTTTGTTCCCAAGATATGATTTTATCCTTTTCTCTTCCTTTTTGCAAAAAGCAAAAAAAAATGTACAACAAACAATAATGGACCTTAACAAATTGAAGTTGTTTGGTTGGTTAACACTTGAATGTTTGTGGCTGTAGGTGTTAATGGTATGAAGAAATTCTTGAGCCAAGTTAAAAGGCAAATTCCATTGTTACTTTACTCGCACCCCAAAGGCAGTGCATTATCGAATCATCATTTTTGCATTAGAGTGGGAGGAAGTTATTGTGAAATATTCGTAATGATATTTTTGATGGTTTCGTAGCTGGGGTTTCTTAGCTTGAGCATTTATGAGTTAAATGAGTTTTGTTCTTAATGAAAGTGCACTTAACTTAGAGTTAACACATACTTACAAAATCGTTTGTACAAAAGATGTTATTAAAACGTAGCATAGTTTTAGGAAGATGTAAAAATCTATTTGCTAATGACTAACAGGTGGTCAATGAATTTGCCTTATGTTTCTAAATGAACGGGTTGCAAATTGTACTTAAAATACCTTATCCTAATAAGAAAATTTCTTCAATTTCAAAATAGAAATTAAATGATAAATAACTGTTTTCAATTCTTAATGAAAAGTCACCATTAACAAACTTTATTCTTTTCAAATCATTTTAAATTAACCAGCATTTCATTTGCACAAAATAATTTATATTTATAGAACTTTTAGACTGTCATTGACAACGGATGTAAGCATATCCCATTTCCAATTTACTTTTTTCCCGTAACATTTCATGTCTCCTCGAAAATCCTCTAGAATATGTTATTTATAACGAATTTAAATGTTATAAGTTTGACTTTGATGAATCTAAAATACCCTTCGTCCCACATTCATTAATGAAATTAAAATCACTTTTGCAACTTTATATATTGACATTGATTTGAAAACGTTTCCTTAAATTCTTCTTAAAAAAGTCAAGATTCCTAAAGCATAAACTCGATTGACAAGTGAAATATTTTGATAACTGTTAAAATATCTATTTCTTTGTATGGAACATGAATGTATTGTAGGGTCTTAAATGACTATTTTAAAAAACTACATTTGCCTGGCCAATTTGCACCCCATGGCCCATCATTGAATGCGAAAAGGTTTCACAGTGTGATAATAATAAAACCCTTATAAATATGTCAATCAAATGAGTATTGAGTGGGATTTAATGACATTTTTCTCGTTTGTACCAATAACATTTATTTTGTAGCTCTTTTTATACCCACCATCACCAAGAATGGGGTTATATTGAGACTGAAATTCTGTTTGTAACTTGATAAATATTGGCTCAAAACCAAAAGGGAAATATATTTTGAATTTTTTTTTATAGAAAAATCTTAGTGAAATTTTTTTTATAAAAAAAATTTTATTAAATTTTTTCTTTAGCAAAAATATTATGAAATTTTTTCTATAGAATTTAAATTTCTTAAGAAAAACTTTTATGGATTTTTTCAACAGAAAAATTTAAATGAAATTTTTCTATAGATAAATTTTAATGAAATTTTTTCTATTGAAAAATTTTAATGAAATTTTTTATACAGAAAAATTTTAATGAAATTTTTTCTATGGAAAAATTGTAATAATTTTTTTTCTATAGAAAAATTTAAAAGATTTTTTTTATATATATACAAATTTTAATGATAACGTCTGTCTGTTTGTCTGTATGTCTCTGTCTTTCTGTCTATAGAATTGTTTCTATCAAAAAATTTTAATAAAATTTTTTCTAGAGAAGAATTTTAATGATACTTTTTCTGTAGAAAATTTTTCAATAAAAAAGTTTTGAAACAATTTTCTATAGAAAAATGTTGATGATATTTTCTAAAGAAAAATGTTGATAATATTTTTATAGAAAAATTTTTATGAAATTTTCTTTAGAAAAATGTTAATAAAATTTTGATAATATTTTCTATAAAAAAATTTTGAAAAGTTTAATTAAAAAAATTTTAATTTTTTTAATAGAAAAATTGTATCTATAGAAAATTTTTAATGAAATTTTTTAAACAAAAAAATTTAATGATAGTTTTTGTATACAAAAATTTTCAATTTTTTCTATAAAAAAAAATTTTATGAATTTTTTGTGTAGAAAAATTTCTGTATAAAATTTTCCTTAAATTGTTTCTGTAGAAAAAATGAAATTTTTTTAATAGAAAAATTTTAATAAAATTTTTTTTATAAAAAAATTTTAATGAAATTTTTTCTATAGAAAAATTTTCGTGAAATTTTTTCTGTAGAAAATTTTCATAAAATTTTTTCTGCAGAAAAATTTTGATTAAATTTTTTCTTTGAAAAAAAAAATTATGAATTTTTTTCCATAGAAAAATTTTCATGAAATTTTTTCTACAGAAAAATTTTAATGAAATATTTCTTTAGAAAAATTGTTATAAAATGTTTTCTATAGAAAAATGTTAATCAAAATTTTTTATAGAAAAATTTTAATCAAATAGAACCAGTTTAATGAAATTTTTCCTACAGAAAAATTGTATGCTGTCTATCTGTCTGTCTGCCTAATAATATTTTCTATAGAAAAATTTTTATGAAATTTTCTTTGCAAAAATGTTGATAACATTTTTTATAGAAAATTTTTATGAAATTTTCTTTAAAAAATTTTAAGAAATTTTCTATAGAAAAATTTAATGAAATTCCTTTTATAGAAAACTTTACTCTATAGAAAAAATATAGAAAAACTTTAATACATTTTATCTATGGAAAAAAAATTTTTTTTTTTCTATAAAAAAATTTCGATAAAATTTTTTCTGTACAAAAATTTTAATGAAATTTTTTCTGTAGAAAAATTTTAATGAAATTTTTTTCTATAGAAAAATGCTTATGAAATTTTTAGTATAAAAAATTTTAAGGAAACTTTTTTTATTGAAAAAATTTAATAACAATTTTTCCATAAAAAAATTTCGATGAAATTTTTCTATATAATGATTTCAATAAAATTGTTTCTATACAAATATTTGAATAAATTTTTTTTCTTTATAAAAATTTTCATGAACTTTTTTTTATAGAAAAATTTCCATGTAATTTGTTCTATAGAAAAATTGTCATTAAATTTTTTCTATAGAAAATTTGTATTGAAATTTTTTTTATAGAAAAATTTTAATGAAATTTTTTCTATAGAAAAATTTTAATGAAATTTTATCTATAGAATAATTTTAATGAAATTTTTTCTATAGAAAAATTTTAATGAAATTTTTTCTATAGAAAAATTTTAATGAAATTTTTTCTATAGAAAAATTTTAATGAAATTTTTCCTAAAGAAAAATTTTGATGAAATTTTTTTAATAGAAAAATTTTATAGAAATTTTTTCTATAGAAAAATGTTAACGAAATTTTTTCTAAAGAAAAATTTTAATGAAAGTTTTTCTATATAGACATTTTAATGAAATTTTTTCTATACAAAAATTTTAATGAAATTTTTTCTATAGAAAAATGTTAATGAAATTTTTTGTATAGAAAAATTTTAATAAAATTTTTTCTATAGAAACATTTTATTGAAATTTTTTCTAAAGAAAAATTTGAATGAAACTTTTTCTATATAAACATTTTAATAAAATTTATTCAATAAAAAATTTTAATAAAATTTTTTCTAAAAAAAAATTTATGAAAATTTTTTCTATAGAAAAATTTTAATGAAATTTAAAAAAAAAACAATTTAATGAAATTTTTTTCTATATATATAAATAACTTATTCTCTTGATTTTTGTAACAATTGTTATTTCACGAAATACGAATTCGATTGTATTGATAAGAATATTAACCGCTGATTCCGGCTTAATGTGTATGATTTATTTTTATTATTTTACCCGAACAAATCAGCTGATTTGTACAATTGGCCCCCAAAGTAGGGTACCTAAGATTCAAATCACTTATAAACGAAATTCCAACCGATTTAATCATACTATATAAAAAATACTTAGATCAACCTCTACAAAAAGCATCGCTATATGCATATGCTATCTCTTATGGTTTTAAAGATATTCGACTTCAAAAATATACATTTTAAATTTTTGTTCTACACTACAACGATTTTTTCCTAATATCTGATCTATATATATCTCGATATCCTTGATTTAAAGTTTTCTTAAAAAGAACATTTTTGAATATTCTACAATAAATTTGGATTTTATATTTAAACACAAATATTAATATTCAATTTTATTTATTGACCAAAACTAAGAATTATGTAAGAGCTGTTAAGCATAATGTTAAAATTTGGGGCATTCATTCATTCATTAGGATGAAAATACGGAAAATACTCAATAGGGCCACACTAAGGATAACAAATTATTATATTGTCATCCAACATTGAATTGTGGCCCGAATTTGAGACAAATCGGTTAAGAGAAAGTGGGTCAAAAATAAGTTTGCACATTTGAAACGGAAGTAAGACCAAGAATTAAAAAAAATAGATCGAAAGTCGAACTAAAAGCTTAAATTTTTTAATAACCATTGTATAGATTCAAAGCTTAAGATGTTATCTATTAACGTAAAACAGAACTACTTTATGAGTTCAAAAGTTACAGAGGTTTGAATGAAAAAGGATTTAGAACCACTGCTCGCGGTTAAAAAACCGCGCAAAATAATTTGTAAATCTACTTTGTATTTACAATTAAAATTTTCCGATAGTATCGATAGTAAAAAAAACTCTCGATATTTTATAAAAAATAAAACTATCTAACTATCGATAGTACTATCGATTGTTTTGCAGCTCTATAATACAATTTATTACAAAAGCATAGTTTTAGGATTAATTAACACAAAAATTGTTCATACATTTTTTTTTCAAAAAAACAAAAATTTCATAAAACATTTGATTAGTTTCCACCACTGTGCACTATCTACACGCCCTTCTATTACTAGAAAAGAGCAAAATTATAATGTTTTCAAACGTTAAAATAAATGTGTGCTCTTATTTGAAACAATGTTAAGAGAACAAATGCATAATGATCATTGCTCTCTTAAAAAAATATGTTTATCTCCTCTGCTTTTGTTTTATCTCTATTAAGGTGATGCCAGATATTACTTTAATATATAAATTAATAAAACTTGAATTTAATGTTTTCGTAAAATTTAACATAAAATATGTGTAAGTAAATATTTAAATTTTGATAATAAAAATCTTATTAAATTAAA
Source organism: Stomorhina lunata (assembly GCA_933228675.1). Lineage (NCBI taxonomy): Eukaryota > Metazoa > Arthropoda > Insecta > Diptera > Rhiniidae > Stomorhina > Stomorhina lunata. The sequence continues at coordinate 51,987,769 of OW121742.1, forward strand.
ATGATAATAAAAAACAATATCTTAAAATAATAATCTGGCAGCCCTGCATATAATTACTTTGTACTTTAATCTCTTTCATACATTATTTTATTGAAACTTGCGGATTGCTCGCCAGTATTAACTAAGAAGTGCATTTCAAAGGTTGTTTGTTTAGAATTTTATTGTTTTAACTAGATTTAGATTGTTTATAACTTTTTTCAATTTTTATTTCTGTGAAGTTAAATTCATTTATATAAACATTTGAAAATGAAAGCAGTGGAACCAGCAAATGTGAGTGTAAAAATAAAACAACAAAAAATTTATTTACAACTGATAAGAGCAGAGTAGAAAATATTATGGACATCAAAGTGTTTTAGTTTCACTCCAACAGCTGTTGATTTCATTAATTGCTACAAAGGCGAATTCAATTAGAAACATACTTGAATTCGCTTTAATTATTTGTATTTGGTAGAACATTGTACTACAGCTTACATGACAATCCACTTAGAAAATGCTTCAAGCATAGACGGTTTTAAGGCATGACATGCATTTTGGACATATACTTTGAAATTGATACTTTGAAAAATTATAATAAAAAAATCGAAAACTATAAAATAACCAAAATATTTGTCTTCAGAAATATTTTTAATAATATTTCTACAGACAAATTTTAAAACAAAAAATTGTTCTATAGAAAAATTTGGAACACAAGTCTTTAACAAATTTTCAATATTAAAATTTTTGTATAAAAAATTTTTCGACATTAATATTTTTTCAATAGAAAAATGTTGGATATTAAAATTTTTTTACAGAAAATTTGTGGATACAAAATTTTTTTCCATAGAAATATGTTCAATCCTAAAATTTATTCTTTAGAAAAATTTTCAATACAAAAATTTTTCCTATGGAAAAATTTTCAATACGAAAAAATTTTCAATAGAAAAGTTTTTAATACAAAAATTTTTTCTATAGAAAAATCTTCGGTTCGAAAATTTTTTCTGTAGAAAAATGTTCAGTACAAAAATTTTTTCTATAGAAAAATTTTCAGTACCAAAATTTTTTCTATAGAAAAATTTTCAAAACAAAAATTTGTTTCTATATACAAATTTTCAACACCAACATTTTTTCTATAGAAAAATTTTCAATACAAAATTTTTTCTATAAGAAAGTTTTCAATACAAAAATTTTTTCTATAGAAAATTTTCAGTTCGAAAATTTTTTCTGTAGAAAAATTTTCAGTACAAAATTTTTTTCTACAGAAAAATTTTCAGGACAAAAATGTTTTTTATTGAAAAATTTTCAGAATAAAAATTTTCAGTACAAACATTTTTTCTATAGAAAAATACTTCGTACAAAAATTTTTTCTATAGAAAAATTTTCAGTACGAACATTTTTTCCAGTACAGAAATTTCTTCTATAGAAAAATTTTCAGTACAAAAATTTTTTCTATAAAAAAAATTATATAGAAAAATTTCCAATGCAAATTTGTTTTGTATTGAAAAATTAAGAAAACAAATTTTAATACAAATCTTCTTTCTATAGAAAAGTGTTTAAAACAAAAATATTTTCTATAGAAAAAGTTTTAATACAGAAATTTTTAGTACAAAAATTTTTTCTATAGAAATACTTTAAGTAAAAAATACAAATCATTTTTCAATAAAAAAAATTTTTAATACAAAAATAATTTCTATAAAAAATTTTCAAAAGAAAAATTTTCTCCATAGAAAAAATCATAAAATAAAATTTTAAGTACAAAAATTTTTTCTATAGAAAAACTATCGGTACAAAAGTTTTTTCTATAATAACGTTTTCAATATGAAAATTTTGTCTATACAAAAAGTTTCATACAAGTAATTCTTATATTGAAAAATTTCCAATCCAAAAATTTTTTCTATAGAAAAATTTTTGTTTCAATGCAAATGTTTTTTCTATAAAAAACTTTTTGTATTTAACACTTTTCTATAAATAATTTTTGTTCAAAAATTTTTTGTATAAAAAATTTTTAGTACAAACATATTTTTACAGAAACACTTTCAATACAAACATTTTTAATGCAAAATTTTTTTCCATAGAAAAATTATAATTATTAATACAAAATTTTTTTCTATAGATAATTTTTCAACACCAAAATTTTTTCTATAGAAAAATTTTCAATACAAAAATTTTTTCATGGAAAAATTTTCAAAACGGACATTTTTTCTATAGAAAAATTTTTAATACAAAATTTTTTTTATAGAAAATTGTTCGGTACAAAAATTGTTTCTTTAGAAAAATCTTTTCTATAGAAAAATTTTCAATATAAAAGTTAGTTCTATAGAAAAATGTTTAATACAAAATTTTTTTCTAGAAAAAAAGTTTTATTAAAAACATATTTTCTATAGAAAAATTCCTATAAAAAACATGTTCAAAAAAAATTTTTTCTATAGAAAAGTTTCAAACAAAAAATTTTTCATACAAACAAAAAATATTTTTATACAAAAAATTTTCAATTAAAAAATTTTTTCTGTAGAAAAATTTTCAAAACTAAATTTTTTCTATAACAAAATTTTCAATACAAATTTCCAATACACAATTTTTTCTATGGAAATATTTTCAATACAAAATTTTTTCTATAGAAACATTTTCAATTCAAAGATTGTTTCTATAGAAAATTAAAAAAAAAAATTTTTCTATAGAAAAATTTTCAGTAGAAAAATTTTTTCCCTAGAAAAATTTTCAATACCAAAAAAAATTTACAATACAAACATTTTTTTAATAGAAAAAATATTAAAAATTTTGATAATCAAAATTTTTCTATAGAAATAATTTTGATATCAAAAATTTTTTTTTCTTTCACTCTGTAAAATTTTACCAAAAATTTTACCAATCGGTCCATAAACAACTGAGATATCACCAAAACACTGAATTTGATGTATCGCAAATTGCCCAAAGTTCGCATTAGAGAATGTTTGTTGAAAAAATGAAATGCAGAAATAGGGAAAACCATCCTCCTTTAGCCTCCTAACCTACATAAATTTTATATCAGATTTTAGGAAATTTCCCCGCCAAGCACGTTATTAAATTTTATCAAAAGCGGTTCATAAACAATTGAGATATCGCCATAACACTACATTTGATGTACAGCAAATTGCCCAAAGTACGTGTCTAAGAAATTTTGTTTACATTTTGTAAGTATTGTTTCAGCGATATCTCAGGTGTTTATGGACCGATTGTAATGAAATTTGACATCGTTCTTTGTGTGAGGATTTTCTAAAATCTATACTCCACAAATCTGATTACGAATGCCATTCAAATTGTACCGATCAACTTTGAATTGGCAGGAAAATCGATTTCGCGACATCCGTCCGTCCGTCCGTCTGTTTGTCTGTCTGTCCGTCCGTCAGTTTGTTTGTCCGTCCGTCTGTTTTTTTGTCCGTCCGTCTACCTGTCTGTAATTTTTTCTGTTGTAGTCAAGTTTTTGGAGTTCCTGTTTTGTCGATATCTCAGGTGTTTATTTTGATGAATTTTAATAGCGTCCTTTGCAGGAGATTACCTAAATCCTGATGCATTCGGTAATTTGTGGTAGATATAATTTAGCGTTTAAGCGATGGTGTTTTGATCGACAATGATAAAATTCAGGGTGGCCCAATATCCTAAAATTTTGTGTAAAATCCAGAAGCTCCACAAATCTGACTTTTGAACATTATGATAACATTTGAGAATGTATTATATATCAAATTATAGGTAATCTTCATAGGAAGTACAAAAATGCAGCTAATTACATGATATCCGTTCAAAACCTACATATGTATGTAAGTATCTCACATATCAACGAAAATTTAAATTTTTTAATTGTAATTGGGAGAAATCCGTTCACGTTTGGCAATTGATCCCATATAACTTCGCCTAAGACACGATGATGACATTAAGTATAAAGACGTTGTACAATATTGATATTCAGGGCGATAGCGCCTAAAATAAACTTTCTAGAGGGACAACATTTGACAAAAGTATTTCTGATCTCTTGAAAAGTTCGATATTGAAAATGGGCGAGCTCTATTCACATTTAGTGAAATCTCCCATATCACCCCGACCGGGAATCGATTTAATGCTGATAAATTAAATCACATTAAAATTGCACAAGGAACTAGAGCAAAACTTTCCAAACATCCATCGGACAGATCGAAAGAACAATACATCCCAAATGTTATTGATGAAGTGTTCATTTTAATTAATTAACTAACTTCAAATTAATAAGTAAATCTTTAATAACTTTTCCATCCATTCAAAAGCTATATATTTCACGTATGTATCTAAAACTAAGAGTGTATACCCTATAATTTTAAGGCTTATCATTGTTAAAGCTTTGACCTAAATCAGTCCGATAACTTCAGAGTTTTACATAACTAATCAAGAACTTTTACTGGTGGGATAATTCGTACGAATTAAAGTGCACAACCCTCACTGGGCACTGTGTTTTTGGGTTGCATGCCAGAATACTTAAACTTCATAAAATCGATGTGCTATTGCAAATGTAAAGGCATCTACATTTTGAAGCATCTTTTCTGCATGGTTTATCTGGTCTATCGAACTTTATTAAATGTTCGTAAAATATGTGTCTATTTTATTTCGAAGCTACTGGCTGGCTTAAATATGCATTCTCTAATTGTAGTCTAGTAATCTTTATCTTTTACAAAGGGACCACTTTAGAACCCAAGTGAAGCTTCCCTAGACATCAGCCACCTGCCCAACTTAACCTTTGGGTGCATAACTATTCTAGATGATGACGCCACCGAAAAGCTTTTCTTTTTCCGACTCTTAATTTTAAAGACTCTTTGCATATAATACTAGTATAACCAAATTTTGCTAGGAATTACATTAAGTACTTTTGCAACACCATTGGTGAAGGGTATCCAAGATTCGGCAAAGCCGAATATACCACTCTTACTTGTTTTTTTTACTTTTAAAAATTTCCAATACAAAAATTTTCGAACAGAAATTATTGGTTAAAAAAAATTATAGAGCAATATTTTCCTAATTCTCAGTTTTTCTATTTTACAGTACAGCGAAGTTAACATCAAGGTGCCCTGGGGTCAGATAAGTGGTCGTTGGTATGGCGATCAAACGGAGAGACCCATTTTAGCACTTCACGGCTGGCTAGATAGCTGTGGCACCTTTGCTAGAATAGCTCCTTTGATCGCACCGTATCGCAGCATTCTATGCATAGATCTTCCAGGTCATGGTCATTCCTCTCATATGCCTGTGGGTATATTATATAACAACATAGAATTCGTCCGAGTTATTCTACGCGTTATGCAAGTCTACAAATGGAAAACCGTAACATTGATGGGTCATTCGATGGGTGGTTCGGTGTGCTTTCATTTTGCTGCTTTCTATCCGGATCGTGTTGATATGGTTATTAGTTTAGATATTATTAAAAACAGTTATTGGGAACCGAAAGTTTTTCCCACTGTTATAAGGCATTCAATTGAAAAGGCTCTAACAGATAATGACCGTTTGCAGCAGGAAAATCGTCCCGAACCTCCCAGCTACACTTTGGCTGAATGTGAGAAACTTTTGTATGAAGGTTCTCTAGAATCGGTTGAATTAGAAAACTGTAAATATATTCTAGAGCGTAATATACAAAAATCCGAATTATATCCAGATAAATATTATTTTTCACGAGATGGTCGCATGAAGTACTTAAGCGAAATGAATCCAAATTGGGGTATGTCGCTGGAAATGGCCAAGAGAATTTGTAATAAATATATGCCTTATCTGGTTATAAAAGGTGGTGAATCAAGAAATATTAGTGCCAAGGCGACGGTATTGGATGAATTTATGGCTAAGAATAATAGAAATTTTGAATGTCATATATATCCGATGGGAACACATCATTTGCATTTGAATAATCCAAAGCCAGTGGGACAATTGATAATACAATTCTTAAATAAATTTGATGCGAAAAATTTGAATTTGGAAAGAGCTAAGCTTTAAGTTAAGAAAAATTGTAATAACTTATAATAAATATTAAGGTTTTGGGTGATATTATATTAATTTTGATATTATTTGAGTTATTTAAATATAAGACTTTATAAAATATTTTATTTAAAATGTAAAAATCTAATAAAAATAAGTAATTTGCTGATACTGTTGAATTTTGAAGGCAAAGCTGACCTTAAAATTTGCGAAATGTAAATCGTTTGGTGTTTTTGTATAATTTGTAATATAATTACATTGAAAGTGCGCTAAGAGTTGTATGGAAAAATAAATACATAACTATATTAAAAACCATAAAGTTCAAACGATAATGCGTAGGGATTGCGTCGAACTAAATGACTGGCAACACTAATATTTCGTTTGACAATTGCCTTTAGTCTGATAAGAGAAAATCTAGTTAATCTTATCTCTTACTGCTATCCCTAAATAAGAACGGCATGCGGAACATTTTCTACCGCTCACTTGAAACGCTCTGCTGCCATACCTAAATAAAAGTGGCAAATTTACGTCAAAATAATAAAAACAAGGTTGCTAAAAAAATAATTAAACAACCCTGTTAATTTTTTTTAAATGTTTTGGTTTTCCCACTTTTTTGTTTTGTTTACATTTGGTGTCTTTTGCAACCAACTTCACTATTAAACGCGCTGTCAAAATCGGATTTTCCAACCGCAAAGAGTTGCCGCCGCGTTTTTTAGGTATGCTCCATACAAATTGTATGGGCATGAGAAATTTTGACAGCTAAAAAACGCTTGCCGCTCTTATTTAGGGATAGCAGTTAAGAATATCTTAAAATAAATACAAATAAAATGAATTCTCTAAACAACATTATTCTCTTATCATTACCAATATTAACAGTGTTGCAAACTCTGTTACTTTCAAAAGCATAATCATTTTTATTAACGATTTTTAACTTACGTTAAAAGATTTCTGTCGTGGGGAAGTTTTGATTTTAATAAGGAAAGAGAAACACCGGAAAATGTATAGAATGGACGATTTTTTAAATATTATTAAATTTAAATATTATATAAAATTTTTCTATAGAAAATTTGTTTATCAAAAATTTTTCTATAGAAAATTTTTTTATTAAAAATTTTTCTATAAAAAATTTTTTTATCAAAAATTTTTCTATAGAAAATTTTCTTACGAAAAGATTTTTATTAAAAATTTTTCTATGGAAGTTTTTTTCTCAAAAATGTTACTATATAAAACTTTTCTACAAAAATTTTTCTATAGAAAACTTTTTTATTAAAGATTTTTCTATAGAAAATTTTTTTATTAAAAATTTTTCAATGGAAAATTTTGTATTAAAAATTTCACTATAGAAAATTTTTTTATCAAAAATTTTTTTAAAGAAAACTTTTTTATCAAAAATTTTTCTGTAGAAAATTTTTTATCAAAAATGTTTCTATAAAAAATGTTTGTATGAGAAATGTTTCTATAAAAAATGTTTGTGTCAAAAATGTTTCTATAAAAAATAGTTTTATCAAAAATGTTTCCATAGAAAACTTTTTTATCAAAAATGTTTCTATAGAAAACTTTTTTATCAAAAATGTTTCTATAGAAAACTTTTTATCAAAAATGTTTCTATAGAAAACTTTTTTATCAAAAATGTTTTTTATAGAAAACTTTTTTATCAAAAACTTTTTCTATAGAAAACTTTTTTATCAAAAAATTTTTCTATAGAAATTTTTTTATCAAAAATGTTTCTATAAAAATTTTTTTATCAAAAATGTTTCTATAAAAAATTTTTTATCAAAAATGTTTCTACAGAAAACTTTTTATCAAAAATGTTTCTATAGAAAACTTTTTTATCAAAAATGTTTTTTATAGAAAACTTTTTTATCAAAATCTTTTTCTATAGAAAACTTGTTTATCAAAAATTATTCTATAGAAAATTTTTTATCAAAAATGTTTCTATAGAAAATTTTTTATCAAAAATGTTTCTATAGAAAACTTTTTATCAAAAATTTTCTATAGTAGTTTAGTTTTATCAAAAATGTTTCTATAGAAAACTTTTTTATCAAAAATGTTTCTATAGAAAACTTTTTTATCAAACATTTTTCTATTGAAAACTATTTTATCAAAAATTTTTTTATAGAAAACTTTTTTATCAAAATTTTTTTTTATAGAATACTTTTTCATCAAAAATTTTTTCTAAAGAAATTTTTTTTTTGTCAAAAATTTTTCTACAGAAAACTTTTTTATGAAAAAGTTTCCATAGACAATTTTTTTTTGTTTTTAATTTTTCTATACAAAACTTTTCTACAAAAATTTTTCTACAAAAATTTTTCTATAGAAAAATTATTTATCAAAATGTTTTCTATAGATTTTTTTTATCAAAACTTTTTCTATAGAAAATTTTCTTACAAAAACTTTTCTATAGAAAATTTTTTTATCAAAAATTTTTCTATAGAAAATTTCTTTATAAAAAATGTCTATAGAAAAATTTTTTATCAAACATTTTTCTATGGAACTTTTTTTCTCAAAAATTTTTTTATAAAAAAGTTTCTATATTTTTTTTTCAAAAATTTTTTTATCAAACATTTTTTTATAAAAAATTTTTCTATAAAAAATTTTCTTACAAAAATTTTTTTTATCAAAAATTTTCCTATAGAAATTTTTTTATCAAAAATTCTTCAATAGAACTGAACTAGAACTTTTTTATCAAAAATGTTTTTTATAGAAAACTTTTTTATCAAAATCTTTTTCTATAGAAAACTTGTTTATCAAAAATTATTCTATAGAAAATTTTTTATCAAAAATGTTTCTATAGAAAATTTTTTATCAAAAATGTTTCTATAAAAAACTTTTTATCAAAAATTTTCTATAGTAGTTTAGTTTTATCAAAAATGTTTCTATAGAAAACTTTTTTATCAAAAATGTTTCTATAGAAAACTTTTTTATCAAACATTTTTCTATTGAAAACTATTTTATCAAAAATTTTTTTATAGAAAACTTTTTTATCAAAATTTTTTTTATAGAATACTTTTTCATCAAAAATTTTTTCTAAAGAAATTTTTTTTTTGTCAAAAATTTTTCTACAGAAAACTTTTTTATGAAAAAGTTTCCATAGACAATTTTTTTTTGTTTTTAATTTTTCTATACAAAACTTTTCTACAAAAATTTTTCTACAAAAATTTTTCTATAGAAAAATTATTTATCAAAATGTTTTCTATAGATTTTTTTTATCAAAACTTTTTCTATAGAAAATTTTCTTACAAAAACTTTTCTATAGAAAATTTTTTTATCAAAAATTTTTCTATAGAAAATTTCTTTATAAAAAATGTCTATAGAAAAAGTTTTTATCAAACATTTTTCTATGGAACTTTTTTTCTCAAAAATTTTTTTATAAAAAAGTTTCTATATTTTTTTTTCAAAAATTTTTTTATCAAACATTTTTTTATAAAAAATTTTTCTATAAAAAATTTTCTTACAAAAATTTTTTTTATCAAAAATTTTCCTATAGAAATTTTTTTATCAAAAATTCTTCAATAGAAAATTTTTTTTATCAAAAATTCTTCTATAGAAAATTTGAAAATTATTTGATATACAAATATTTTTATCGAACAATTTTTCAAAGAAAAATATTTTTATCAAAAATTTTTCCATAAAAAAATTTTTGGATCAAAAATATCTAAAAAAAAATAAAAATCTAAGATTGTTTAACATTAAAAGTTATTTTTGTTTTGTCGTGGCAATAATAGTGTCGTGGCAATAATAATGTTGTGGTAACCATATTCGAGATAATATTTCTTTGTTCTCTCAAACCATGTATTTTATTGGATTTTGATTTGTTTCTGGCCTATTATGTTTTTGTCTGTTCTTTAACAAAGCGCTGCCAATCAACTCTGTTAATATCCAAATTCCAACTGAATGATTTTAGTACTCATTTTCACGAGTTTTATTGATAATCGTGGTATTTACGAAAGTTAAAAAAAAATCATCGGCTTCTGGTGGTATGAGCTACCTACTCCTGCTTATAATGATACTCTATTTACAAGTAGGTAGTTTGAAAAGTTTTTAGTCATCGGCATGGGACGGATGAAGCACACGGTGAAAACAATGATAGGAAAGTATGTGTGTCATAGGTGGCATAACCTGAGAATACTGAAATGGAAACCGAAGATGTGGTGTTCGTAAAATAACGTCATTATAACGTCGTAGTTGGCTCCTAGATACAGTAACAGTAAGTTGGCTCCTATATACAGTTGGCTCCTGGATACAGTTATTGTGGAGTAAATCGATGAGAAAACACTTTTCAGTAAAGAAAGGGAAAAGTGTGACGACGACAAGCTACTTCGGTTTTGATATAAACAATAAATCAATCTAATTTCTGATTCCCTGTTCTAAAGTGAAGTGAATTATAGTAAGGGCGTTTTTCTGATTAAGTCAGGTGAACCAAAACTTCCCATTCACTGTTTTCCAAATAGTTTTTTACCAGTTTTGAAACAAGCGTTGTCTTGATGGAAGATTATGGCCTTGTATCCGGTCGAATATTCTGAAATCAATTGTCTTCGGTGCAGGTTCGCTGTAATTATCTGATCCGATTACAACAGCTCATAATGTACTACCTTGAAGTATCGGCGTTAACATATAACTTTTTGCATTTGGTATTATCAAAATGTATACATTTTTCATCACCAATTATATTATAAGTTTTCTCCATAGTTGGTCCTGGTTTAGAAGAATGAATAATCCGCCTGACCTTTTAAATTTAAATTTTTGGCCATGTTTAATACAGAAATTACCAAGTCCATAGTTTCTAAAAATATTAATGTGATTCTTTTAAGACACTTTCTAATGTACTTCACGTTTTTTTCATGCTTGTATTTCTTTCTCTGAATAGCCAATAAATTATGGTCGTAAATAAATTTCCAATTAATTGCCAATAACATGATGTCTTACAAGAAGTAATACCACAACACTTCGACAATAATGTTGCTTCCATGTAATGGTAGAATACAAGTTAAAATGTAATCTATTGACCATCACACCAAACATTTAAGGAAACGCCTCCATAAAATGAAATAAGGAATAATTTAGGTTTACCAAGAACAGAAGGGACATGTACAAACTTTCTTCAGGTCAATATTAAATATTTTATATAAACAATTCTTTTTAGTTGTTTAGTATCAAAAACATGAATCACTTAGACTCTTCTCGTTTAATTCACAATTCTTTCCTACTATTCGTTTTAATTCAAAATTCTTATAGTTACAAGTATCTTATTTATACATTCACTTCGTCAAATACAAATTCATACATTCTTGGCAATACATCAATGTATTTCTGTTAATCCATATATAGTAAGTGATTGAATGTTGCATTGAGTAGTTACGTTTCTAAAAATTTATTAGCGTTTACCAAAAAAAAAAAAAGGAAAACGGAAAAAATCTACACAGACATGCGGTTGATTGATGAATTTGTAAATACGATTTAAAAACTGCAAAAAATGTAAAGAGTCGAAAAACTTGAACAATTTTTCATTTTTATCAAATGCCAGTTCATGTTCAAGGACCAATAAATAGCGCAAAATATACTCGAAAAAAGGCAAAACTGCACAGAAATAAAGAACTAAATACGAGAATATCGAAATAGTTTTAGAAAGTAAAAAAAAAATATATATAGTAATGTATTCCATCAATTTGAAAATACCAAATAGACAATCAATCTTTTGTTTTCACTACTTTTTATTTCGATTAGTTTTAAAATGAGTATGAGAAAAGTTTTGGTAAAATAAATGTTATTGTTGCTGGCATGTTTTGCAGCACATTTTGAAGATAATTGTGGAAAAAGGAAAAATCACAAAAATGAAATGAATTGGATCTAAACTATAAAAGAACTGAATATAAACTATAACAGAACTGGATCTCAACTAGAACTGAACTAGAACTGAACTAGAACTGAACTAGAACTGAACTAGAACTGAACTAGAACTGAACTAGAACTGAACTAGAACTGAACTAGAACTGAACTAGAACTGAACTAGAACTGAACTAGAACTGAACTAGAACTGAACTAGAACTGAACTAGAACTGAACTAGAACTGAACTAGAACTGAACTAGAACTGAACTAGAACTGAACTAGAACTGAACTAGAACTGAACTAGAACTGAACTAGAACTGAACTAGAACTGAACTAGAACTGAACTAGAACTGAACTAGAACTGAACTAGAACTGAACTAGAACTGAACTAGAACTGAACTAGAACTGAACTAGAACTGAACTAGAACTGAACTAGAACTGAACTAGAACTGAACTAGAACTGAACTAGAACTGAACTAGAACTGAACTAGAACTGAACTAGAACTGAACTAGAACTGAACTAGAACTGAACTAGAACTGAACTAGAACTGAACTAGAACTGAACTAGAACTGAACTAGAACTGAACTAGAACTGAACTAGAACTGAACTAGAACTGAACTAGAACTGAACTAGAACTGAACTAGAACTGAACTAGAACTGAACTAGAACTGAACTAGAACTGAACTAGAACTGAACTAGAACTGAACTAGAACTGAACTAGAACTGAACTAGAACTGAACTAGAACTGAACTAGAACTGAACTAGAACTGAACTAGAACTGAACTAGAACTGAACTAGAACTGAACTAGAACTGAACTAGAACTGAACTAGAACTGAACTAGAACTGAACTAGAACTGAACTAGAACTGGACTAGAACTGAACTAGAACTGAACTAGAACTGAACTAGAACTGAACTAGAACTGAACTAGAACTGAACTAGAACTGAACTAGAACTGAACTAGAACTGAACTAGAACTGAACTAGAACTGAACTAGAACTGAACTAGAACTGAACTAGAACTGAACTAGAACTGAACTAGAACTGAACTAGAACTGAACTAGAACTGAACTAGAACTGAACTAGAACTGAACTAGAACTGAACTAGAACTGAACTAGAACTGAACTAGAACTGAACTAGAACTGAACTAGAACTGAACTAGAACTGAACTAGAACTGAACTAGAACTGAACTAGAACTGAACTAGAACTGAACTAGAACTGAACTAGAACTGAACTAGAACTGAACTAGAACTGAACTAGAACTGAACTAGAACTGAACTAGAACTGAACTAGAACTGAACTAGAACTGAACTAGAACTGAACTAGAACTGAACTAGAACTGAACTAGAACTGAACTAGAACTGAACTAGAACTGAACTAGAACTGAACTAGAACTGAACTAGAACTGAACTAGAACTGAACTAGAACTGAACTAGAACTGAACTAGAACTGAACTAGAACTGAACTAGAACTGAACTAGAACTGAACTAGAACTGAACTAGAACTGAACTAGAACTGAACTAGAACTGAACTAGAACTGAACTAGAACTGAACTAGAACTGAACTAGAACTGAACTGGAACTGGAACTGAACTAGAATTGAACTAAAATTATATTGGGCTTATCTGTTTAGTGACTTTCCCTTTTTAACTTATTCCAGTTTTTTGAAGTTATACGAGTACATTTACCTCAAGGCCTTTAAATGTTATTACAATAATAAATAATAGCTCTGTTTTTTTAAAGCAAAGAAAACTAAAAGTTTTCTTTGCTTTATATTATTTTTTCAAATCTTTTTTTATTATTTTTTTGGACATCTTGTCTTCTCTGCAATCAAAACATTTTTACGTCTTTTGTTCTTTTAGTGGGTTAATATGTCTCCTTAGACACAGGATATCTAAATTTTTCATAGAACATCGTTAAATTTTTCTTTTCCTTCTTTTTATGTTCCATATTTTTCATATTTTCACTTTTACCCCAGAGCCACGTTTGTATATTCTTTTAGTTGTTATTTTTCATAAATATTCAAAATCTCGATTCTACTATTAAAAGCGAAAAAAATACATTTTATGTCACTGGAGGTGATACTACAATCACTTTTTCTTGTTTTGCAAAAATGTTATTAAATTACTTTAAAGTGTAAAAAAAACATATCGTTTTTACATCCTCCTTGTTATCCTCCAGCGTTTGGAATGCATCAGAGTAAATGTTGTTTTATGAGTACGTCGAATTCAAACGTATATATGAGAAATGTGTAGAAATGTGCATTATGTTTATGTGCTCTTGGTTTAGAGATTTGTCATCTGTATTTGTAATGATAAATACCCCACAGTTCGAATTCTCAAATGTCTAGTAATTTGAACGTCTTATTGATATTGCAACTTTTCAAAGTGTAGATATAGTTTCCGTTTCCTTTAAAAAACTAACAAAGTTTCATTGATTTAAAACTGCTGGATTTTTGTATGAATTATTCATATTCTTAAATAGGGAAAACAATAAAATGTTTAAGATGTTTTAGCAACAATAACGTTTTTATGTACAAAACGTATTTAGTTTGTTTTATTTTCTTATACTTCTTCTGTATCCTACCGTTATTAAATGTTGCAAAAATGCAGAGATGGAATTTCCTAGATTTCAGATTTGCAACCCATTGTGCGTTGCTTGCTTTCTAACTAGTTAAAATATTATTTAGTTCATTGAGTCTTTATCACAGTCTTTTCTATCTGCTCGATGTGTTTGTTTTCAATATAAAGTCTATTACTTTTTTATGCCAAACTAAAGCCTACGAGCTAAAGTGTTAAGGAAATCAACACAGATCATCCTGCCGTTAGTTATTTGAGAATTATTTAGTTGATATCAGAGTTCTGCATCAAAACATTCTTAATCTCAAATCACAGTAAAATTCTTAAATGGTGTCGATCAGTGCAAAAGAAAAATAGAAAAGAAAGAGAAACGAATGAGTACTGCAAAATCAAGTTTGGTGTTACAACTCAATTCGAATAAAGAAAAATGAGAAGAGAATCAAAACATTGTTTGTTTCATTTACAACGAGTGTTTTTTTCTTTCATGTATATTAAGAGAGTAACACTAAAAATTCTAAAAACAATCTAAGTAAATGAATGACAGTTGCACATTCCCTTCTTTAAGTGATTGATTAACTGCTAATTAGAAAACATTTTTTTGCGAAAGAAGTGATTGATTAATTGATAATTTTGTTTTGTGAAAGAAGTAAAAAATTAAGAGGTTAGTATACATATATTTTTAATATTCTGTATTTGCAGAATAATAATAATATTTTGTATTTACCATAAAAATGGTAAATTTTGAAAATTTCCAATAAAAATGGTAATATTAGAAAATTTTCCGTAAAAATGGTTAATATTGAAAATTTCACATAAAAATGGTCAATTTTGAAAATTTGCCATAAAAATAATAAATTTTGAAAATTTCCGATAAAAAATAGTAAATTTTGAAAATTTCCATAAAAATGGTAAATTTTGAAAATTTCACATAAAAAAGTGAAATTTTGAAAATTTTCGATGTAAATGGTCAATTTTGAAAATTTGCCATAAAAATGGGAAATTTTGAAAATTTCACATAAAAATGGTCAATTTTGAAAATTTCCCATAAAAGTAGGAAATTTTGAAAATAAGAATGGGAAATTTTAATATTTTCCCAGTTTTATGGGAAAATTCTAAAATTTAACATAAAAATGGGAAATTTTAAAAATATCCCTTAAAAATAGGAAATTTTAAAACTTTTCCATAAAAATGGAAAAATTGGAAAACTTAAAAGTTTTCCTTTTTAAAATATCTGTTTTTTAGGATCTTTAAAAAATTTCCCATTTTTATTAGAAATTTAAAATTTTTTTCCCATTTCTATGGGAAATTTTCCTTTTTATTCGAAATTTCAAAAATTTTATTTTTAAAAATTTCCTATTTTTATAAGAAGTTTTAAAAGTTTAAATTTTTGTAAGAAGGTTTCAAAATTTTCAATATTTATGGGAAATTTCCAAAATTTCCCATTTATATAGGATATTTCAAAAATTTCCCTTTTTGATGGGAAATTTTTAAATTTTCCTATTTTTATGGAAAATTTTCAAAATTTCCGATTTTATATAAAAAATAAAATTCCTGCTCTAAAAAATCAATTTTAAAAGATATCGCTCAGAAATTGCTTAAAAAACTTAATCACAAAATAAAAAGCAGTCATTGCTTGATATAATATTAAATCAAAATAACTGTCACATATTGATTGATATAATAAAACTCAAAGTCTGATAATTTGCAATATACACAAATATAAATAAAAAGTATATTTCATTTTATTATAACTTTAAAAATTAGTAAAGAATTAATTAATTTTAGTTTTTTTAAGAACTTTTAAGTTAAATAAAAAGAACTTTTAAGTTAAATAAAAAATAAAAATAAGAAAGTAAACATTAATTTTATTTTTTTTTTTTTTTTAATTTCAACGCAAAAATGTTTATATACCTACAAATGAACTCGAATGATTCGTGTTAATTCAATATTTTATGAAACAAAACTGTGATTGCTGAAATTGTTTGTTGTCGTGTCGAGTTTTTTACTCTCAACAGTTCTCTACAGTTCTCTTGTGTGTTTTTTTTATTTAGTGTCTTTTTTGTTTCTACACGAATTTGATTCGCGTGAACAAAAACGAATAAAGAGTTGAATCTAAAAAAAAGCGAATGTGTTGAAAAGCTTTTCAAATGTTTTGATGCAGAACTCTGGTTGATATGATACAAAAAGTGCTACAGTACTTTAACTAGGGTTGCCAGACACAAATCCTGAAAAAGCTGGACATAAGGGGAAAAATAGCTTGACAACCCAAAAATTAGCTGAACATTAATAATAAAAAACTTGCTTTAATAATTTGCTTCGATGAATCTTTCAATTTTTGATAAACCGAATACCAAATACCATAATTAACCGCAGCGATATCGAGAAAAAATGAAATCGTCCGAGATGCTGCAGCTAATACATCTGAAACAATTTTCAACAGCAAACACATTCTACTTGCGTTTGTCGACGACATTGACATCATGGGACGGACGCACATTTCGCGATTCGACTGCCACCTTTTCAAGTATCAAGAAGGAATGTAATAAAATGGGTCTAGTTGTCAATGAATCAAAACAAAACTGCTGGTTTCTACAAACAGGCACTCCTTAAGAATCGAACCACATGTGATCATTGAGAACTATAGCTACGAGGTTGTAAAAAAATTTGTTTACCTTGGTACCGCCGTCAGCATAATTAACGACATAAGTTTCAAATTCAAACGTAGAATCATACTTGCCAACAATGCACAGTGGGAAAATACGGCCAAAACTCAATAACTTGGTCATTTCTTAACTTTTTTTCTTGAAATTTTCTGTGCATGTAAATAATATACCTTTAGCTAAACTGAAATAGTTTTTTAAGAAAATATAAAGGCTGTGGTCACTTAAAACTGGACTACTAAACATGCTGAAAAATCTTTGCTGGCGATTTTAAAAATTATTTACTTTAATGCGATAATTTATGAAAATAATACCTATCCTACGACATACGTCTTGTCAAAATCGGACATGTCCTTTTAAAGATATTAGCCTCATAATATGAGCTTATAACCAGATTTTGTATGCTTTTAATAAATCTACAGAAAAACTCTAAACATTTAACATTCTTATAAAAATAATTACTAGTCCTTGAATAATATAAAATTTGTGGATTTAAAAATTTTTATTGCGTCCACAATTATGTGACCACTACCTGTATACTTAAATAGACTATATAAAGGTCACTCAAAATTGAAAATTTTGTTGTTTTTTATGTTTATATATAAATTTTGCATTGAATTAGAAAGAAAGCTAAAGAAATGGCATAAAAATATTATATCATGCAAAAATTTCACTTCAAGTAGTGATTTTTTTTTCGCGATAAATTGCATAAAATTGCGAAAGAGGGATGTCACTAAAAACGTTATAATTCTTAAAATGGGAGGCAAATGGGTACCAAATTCATAGAGCTTATTACTGATTCAATTCAGCTATTCGAAGCAGTTGTGCTCCAACCTCTAAAAATCTCTAAAAAAAATTGGCGGTCTGTTAAACTTTGTATTTAAAATTAAAAAAAAAAAATTATAGTTGTTTTAACTGCCAGAATTCTACATAAAGCATAGGTCAAAAAGTATCGAAACTGGCGCGGTTAATTAGCACAAGGTATCTACTTTTTAATCCAAAAAAGAAAATAACTTAAAATTTTACACTTTTTCCAATATTATCCGAATTTTATTCATAGGTTCAAATATACAGTAAATTTTATTAAGAACATAAAAATAAATATTCAAACTTTGAAGAATTATTACAGTCTTAGTAGACAATGCAGAATGGTAAAAATTTCAGATTACATATTTTGAAATGTCAGCTCTAATCTGACATCAAAATTTGTTAAAAAAAATTAAAAGCAGCTTTGGGGGTTTTGGCCATAATTTCCTACTGTGCAATGGAGAAATTTGATAGAGGGTTATTTTATTCAAAATGAACTTGATCAGGCAACTAATTAACCAACGCATAAATCATTTAAGGAAAAAAATACACTTTTCCAAAAGTTTTTATTGCGTTCTTTTTCATAAAAATAGTTTTTCTTTAAAAATATTCAATTTTTGACCTTTCAGCTGGACAAATTTAATTTTAGCTTGACACTGGACAAGCACTAAAAAAGCTGGACAATCCAGTCGAATCCAGCCTGACTGGCAACCCTAACTTTAACATTATCCCAGTAAATATTAAAAGTTGTTCTGAATATACTCCAAATTTGATAAATTTGAATATAAAGATGTTCCACTTCCATACATTGATTTACAGTATGGTCGTTTTGAAAAATCCCCTAAAAATTAGAGTACAGCACTTTTGCTCTTATTCGAAAATAACTAATTAAGATGATTATCCAAAGAGAGAAAGCTAAGGCACACACACGTGCTCATGAAATGTTTGTTTGTTTGTGCGCTTATGTGTTTTTCATTTTTCTTTAACCACTTTAATTTCACATTTGACAGAAAAAAATGTATGGAGTGCAATATATTTATATTATATTGTCTTTGGTTGAAAGCTTTTAAACTTATGAAGACTAAAGTGGATCTTGTTGTTTTGATATCAACTTTTAAGATAAAAACGAAACCATTTTTGCTACTTAACCTCCGCCTTTACAAAAATGTTAACTGGGAAACTGTATTCCTAGAAGGCATAATATAAGAGAAGTGACAAAAAAAAACTAAAGCAAACAAGTAAGAAAGAGCTATTGTCGGTCAAGCCCGACCATGTGACACCCTTCTCCACTAAGATCAAAGGTGTTCTATTTCCTGTATAAAAACAAATTTTTGCTAAATTTTGCCATCATACAAACATTTTCTCAAAACTTATATATTTAAGCTGCTTTTGTCATATGGACTTATATGAGAGCTAGGGTCAAATGTGGACCAATTATCTCGAAATTTGGCAAATAAATTACAGTTGTTACGAAAATTACGTATGCAAAAATAAACTTAAAATTCTCATTATCTTTAGATTTGCGAACATTTAAGTTATTTTTGTCTCATTTAGTGCGTTTTGACAGAAGAGCTTGTATGGGAGCTATTGTCAAATGTAGACCACTTTCAAGGAAATCTGATATAGTAATTTTGGTTCACATAAGCAGTATTTGTTTTAAATTTCATGAACAAATATTGATATTTGTGGCCAAAATATCAATTCCGGGAAGTGGAACCTATGGGAGGTACCAATAATAATAAAACGATTTTGACGACATTTAATAGCCATGGTCAAAAAAAATGATCAGTGCCATTAAATTATCATCTTTAGAATGGCGATCTGTACTTTGATTACATGGTTTACATGGGGGTCCATCCAGACGGACGAACGGACTGTCATCGCTAAATCGACACAAAAAGTGATTCTAAGCCTATTGGTATACTAAAAGGTGGATCTAAGACAAATAATTCTATGCGTTACATACATCAGCACAAACTTATAATACCCTTTGCATCTATGGTTGTGAAGGGCATAAAAAGTGCAATAGGAGTGACAATATGCAGACGACATGAAAAACAATTGAAAATTTTAATAGTAAGAACACGGCAGGTGGAAATATAATTTTTAGAAAAACAACAAAAGAAAAGCTATAAATTATTAAAACAGAAAGCAAAAGACGAGAGACTAAATCAGGCCTTAAATCTCGAAGTTTTATGTTCCAAAAGCAACAATTAATATTAGAACAAAGGGTAAGACAAAATTTTATAGGCAATTTTCAATTTTTTTACAGGCAATTTTGCAAAATTTTCTATTTTTTATAATTTTTTATAATTTTGCAATATTTTCTATTTTTATAGGAAATTTTGCAAAATTTTCTTTTTTTTCTATAGGAAATTTTGCAAAATTTTCTATTTTTCTATAGGAAATTTTGCAAAATTTTCTATTTTTCTATAGGAAATTTTGCAAAATTTTCTATTTTTCTATAGGAAATTTTGCAAAATTTTCTATTTTTCTATAGGAAATTTTGCAAAATTTTCTATTTTTCTATAGGAAATTTTGCAAAATTTTCTATTTTTCTATAGGAAATTTTGCAAAATTTTCTATTTTTCTATAGGAAATTTTGCAAAATTTTCTATTTTTCTATAGGAAATTTTGCAAAATTTTCTATTTTTCTATAGGAAATTTTGCAAAATTTTCTATTTTTCTATAGGAAATTTTGCAAAATTTTCTATTTTTCTATAGGAAATTTTGCAAAATTTTCTATTTTTCTATAGGAAATTTTGCAAAATTTTCTATTTTTCTATAGGAAATTTTGCAAAATTTTCTATTTTTCTATAGGAAATTTTGCAAAATTTTCTATTTTTCTATAGGAAATTTTGCAAAATTTTCTATTTTTCTATAGGAAATTTTGCAAAATTTTCTATTTTTCTATAGGAAATTTTGCAAAATTTTCTATTTTTCTATAGGAAATTTTGCAAAATTTTCTATTTTTCTATAGGAAATTTTGCAAAATTTTCTATTTTTCTATAGGAAATTTTGCAAAATTTTCTATTTTTCTATAGGAAATTTTGCAAAATTTTTTATTTTTATAGGAAATTTTGAAAATTTGACTGCCAAGAAATGTTCTTCATATATATTTGTTAATTCTTTTCTATCTTAAGAAGTAAAATTTAAAAAAAATACACATTTAAAAGGACACCAACCAAAAACAACTGCGTGAAATTAATTGAACTTTTTTTTTTTTTAAATACAATTAAATTGTTCATCGGAGTAAAACTAAATTACTTTCTGAACGACCCAATATAAAGACTTCATGATATAAAATGTGTTACAAGAGTTAAGAGCTTTGTTGAAAAAGTAATTCTTGCCTTTCACTTTTCGAAACCTACTTTTGTTGCATACAACAACAATATTTATTGTTATAGCATATTTATAGGCTTTGTTCAAATTGTAACGTCCGTTTGGCTTTATTGTAGGAGCCGCTGGTTGTAGTAGTTCGAAAATTGTTGTAAAATTTTAATTTACACACATGTTAACAACAGAAGTCCAAGAATAAAAAAACAACAGAATGGAACTATCAAAATATAGTCAACTGGCTTGAAAGATGGTTTGTGCAAAGATCTGGGATAAAGTCTGGGTTTGGCTGCATATAGTTCGTTTGTACTTAATTGATATGAATGATCATGAATGCAATAATAAATGTTTCGGATCCATATAGCCTATGTTCTTAGGCTAAACGACATGTAAAATGTCTACTCTGTTTGCTTTATTCATTAGAAAGTTTTGTTGTCGTTTCCAAGAATTTAATTCAGATTTTTTTCATTTCATTTCATTTTTTGTTCTCTATTATTTGGGTTAAATTAAAAATACATAGACGGCAACAATTAAAATGCGAAATAAAATTCAGTTTGAATACAAAAATTTTGCAACAAACTTTGCATATTCAAGTACATAAACCTTTCTGTTTATAGAGTTATAAAAGGACTTTTTACAAAAATGAAAAATTATTTGTATAGTTTTGGTATAAAACTAATCACGCCTGCTAAAGGATTTCTCGGTATGAAGTTTTTGTATAAATCTTTTTCCAGAATTTCAAAATTTTCTATAAAAAAAGAAAATTTTGTAAAATTTTCTATAAAAAATTAAAATTTTGCAAAATTTCTTATAAAAAATATAAAATTGTGCAAAATTATATAGATAATTTTGAAAAATTTCCTATAAAAAATAGAAAATTTTGCAAAATTTCCTATAAAAAATAGAAAAATTTGCCAAAATTTCCCTTAAAACAATAGAAAACTTTGCCAAAATTTCCTATAAAAAATATAAAATTTTGCCAAAATTTCCTATAAAAAAAAATTGCCAAAATTTCCTATAAAAAATAAAAAATTTTGCCAAAATTTCCTACAAAAAAATAGAAAATTTTCAAAAATTTTGCAAAATTTCCTTTAAAAAATAGAAAATTTTGCAAAATTTCCTTTAAAAAAACAGAAAATTTTTGCAAAATTTCCTTTTAAAAATTAGAAAATTTTCAAAATTTCCTATAAAAAAATAGAAAATTTTGCAAAATTTCCTATAAAAAAATAGAAAATTTTCCAAAATTTCCTATAACAATAAATAGAAAATTTTGCAAAATTTTTTTTATAAAAAAATAGAAAATTTTGCAAACATTTTATAAAAATAGAAATTTTTGCAAACATTTTATAAAAATAGAAACTTTTGCAAAATTTTCTATAAAAATTGAAAATTTTGCAAAATTTTCTATCTATAAAATAGAAAATATAGAAAATTTTCAAAATTGCTTAAACAATATAAAATTTTAAAAATTTGCTATAATGATAGAAAATTTACTATAAAAATAGAAAATTATCAAAATTGCTATAAAAATATAAAATTTTGAAAATTTGCTTATAAAAATAGAAAATTTTAAAAATTTGCTATAAAAATAGAAAATCTTTAAAATTTGCTATAAAATTAAAAAATTTTGAAAATTTGCTATAAAAATAGAAAATTTTAAATATTGCTATAAAAATAGAAAATTTTCAAAATTGCGATAAAAAAAAGAAAATTTTGAAAATTTGCTTAAAAATAGAAAATTTTGAAAATTTGCTATAAAATTAGAAAATTTTGAAAATTTGCTATAAAAGTAGAACATTTTGAATATTGCTATAAAAATAGAAAATTTTCAAAATTGCTACTAAAATAGAAAATTTTGTAAATTTGCTATAAAATTAGAAAATTTCGAACATTTGCTATAAAAATAGAAAATTTTTTATATTGCTATAAAAATATAAACTTTTCCTATAAAAATAGAAAATTTTAAAAATTTCCTATAAAAAAAAAGAAAATTTTGTCAAACTTCCTACAAAAAATAGAAAATTTTGTCAAAATTTCCTCTAAAAAAATAGAAAATTGCTTCAAAATTTCCTATAAAATAAAGAATATTTTTTCAAAATTTCATATAAAAATAGTAGAAAATTTTTGCAAAATTCCTATAAAAAAAATAGAAAATTTTGCAAAATTTCATATAGAAAATAGAAAATTTTGTAAAATTTCCTATAAAAAAATAGAACATTTTTCAAAATTACCTTTAAAATAGAAAATTTGTATAAAAAAAAATCTAAATTTTGAAAAATTTTCTATAAAAATAGAAAATATAGAAAATTTTCAAAATTGCTTAAAAGATATAAAATTTTGAAAATTTGCTATAAAAATAGAAAATTTTCAAAATTGCTAAAAATTTTTCAAAATAGAAAATTTTGAAAATTTGCTATAAAAATAGAAAACTTTTGAAAATTTGCTATAAAATTAGAAAATTTTGAAAATTTGCTATAAAAATAGAAAATTTTGAATATTGCTATAAAAATAGAAAATTTTTAAAATTGCTATAAAAATAGAAAATTTTCAAAATTGCTATAAATATAGAAAATTTTCAAAATTGCTATAAAAATAGAAAATTTTGAAAATTTGCTATAAAAAATAGAAAATTTTGCAAAATTTCCTATAAAAAATAAAAAATTTTGTAAATTTGCTATAAAATTAGAAAATTTTTAAAAGTTGCTATAAAAATAGAAAATTTTGAATATTGCTATAAAAATATAAACTTTTCCTATAAAAATAGAAAATTTTAAAAATTTCCTATAAAAATAGAAAATTTTAAAAATTTTAAAAATTTCCTATAAAAATAGAAAATTTTAAAAATTTCCTATAAAAATAGAAAATTTTAAAAATTTCCTATAAAAAGAAAATAGAAAATTTTGCCAAATTTCCTACAAAAAAATAGAAAATTTTGTTAAAATTTCCTCTAAAAAAAGTGAAAAATTTTTCAAAATTTCCTATAAAAAAATTGAAAATTTTGTAAAAATTTTCTATAAAAAAAGAACATTTTTTCAAAATTTCATATAAAAAAAGTAAAAAAAGTTTGCAAAATTCCTATAAAAAAAATAGAAAATTTTGCAAAATTTCATATAAAAAATAGAAAATTTTGCAAAATTTCCTATAAAAAAAAGAACATTTTTCAAAATTTCCTATAAAATAGGAAATTAAAAAAAAAATCTAAATTACCATAAGAGTATGTCAGTATATTTTAGAATTTCACTTTTGTATAAGTAACTTTGGTTTTTTCTTTCCACATAAGAATTGGTAGCCTTAAATGTCCCATTTAAATTCTTTTGAAATAAACTATAAATTTTGCCTAAACCACTTTATACTTTACTTACTTTTTTGAATTTTCTAAAATAAACATCTTAACATGATATATATTTTGTTCGTACCTTGACTTTGTAGTTCTTTCGAAGCTTCTATGTACCTGAGACTTAGTTTACAAAATATATTTTTCCGACATTTTACTAAAATGTATTTATTTAAGCTTTGAAAACTACTTTGTTCTAAATTTATTCCATATGTAAGTCAATGAGTTTGTTTAAGTTGCATTAAGTTATATTTTAGGTTTATGGGTATTTTTTGTAGGTAAGAACAAGCCTTTAATTTAAATGTATGAAGTTGTATATAATCAACTTTTGCATTAAGAAAGTCATAACTCAAAAATTTTAGTTTCTGATTTAGACTAGCAAGAAAGTTGTGATATTATCTATAACAATAAACAAATACCTAAAACATTTCTAGTTTTTTTGACTTAAACCTGTCTTATTGCAAACGTTAGATATGTGTGTGTATATTCAAAAATTCAAGATTGTGAGGACACCTGTATGTTGTTTACTGTTTGTACACAGGAATCAACAAGGTCTTGTAAATACTATGTAAACAAGTTGTATAGTTGTATATTAGAGCAAATATATTTATAAATATTTGCAAAGATTTTCGAAAACATTTTCCTAACATATAAAAAAACTGCAGTTTATTGTGTAGTTAAAGGAAAATTTAATTTTAGAGCAAGAATAATAAATGTCGGTAAATATTGTGCATGAAAATATGAAAATGTGAAAATGTGACATATGTTCAATATGCAAACTAACAAATATTTAAATTAAAATATAATATTTTTGTACAAATATAGGAAATGTGTGTATTTACCTTAAATATTAAAGTTGATTACACTGTGCTCGATTTTGACAAAAAAAATTCAAAATTTCCTATAAAAATAGGAAATTTTCAAAATATCCTATAAAAATAGAAAATTTTCAAAATTTCCTAATCACAGAAAATTTTCAAAATTTCCTATAAAAATAAAGAATTTTTAAAATCTCCTTTAAAAAATAAAGAATTTTTAAAATTCCCTTTAAAAATAAAGAATTTTAAAATTTCCTTTTTTAAAGAATTTTATTTTTTTTAATTTTTTTAAAATTAAAGAATTTTCAAAATCTCGTATAAAAATAAAGAATTTTCAAAATTTGCTATAAATTTAAAGAATTTTCAAAATTTCCTAAAAAAATATAAAATTTTCAAAATTTCCAATAAAAATAGAAAATTTTCAAAATTTCCAATAAAAATAGAAAATTTTCAAAATTTCCAATAAAAGTAGAAAATTGTGCAAAATTTCCTATAAAAATAGAAAATTTCCAATAAAAATAGAAAATGTTGCAAAATTTCTTTAAAATAGAAAATGTTCCAAATTTGCTTTAAAAATAGAAAATGTTCCAAATTTCCTACAAAAATAGAAAATGTTCCAAATTTTATACAAAAATAGAAAATTTTCTAAATTTCCTACAAAAATAGAAAATTTTCAAAATTTCCTACAAAAATAGAAATTTCAAAATTTCCTATAAAAATAGAAAATTTTCAAAATTTCCTATAAAAATAGAAAATTTTCAAAATTTCCTATAAAAATAGAAAATTTTCAAAATTTCCTATAGAAATAGAAAATTTTCAAAATTTCCTATCAAAATAGAAAATTTTCAAAATTTCCTATAAAAATAGAAAATTTTCAAAATTTCCTATAAAAATAGAAAATTTTCAAAATTTCCTATAAAATTAGAAAATTTTCAAAAACTTCCTATAAAAATAGAAAATTTGCAAAATTTCCTATAAAATAGAAATTTGCAAAATTTCCTATAAAAATAGAAAATTTGCAAAATTTCCTATAAAAATAGCAAATTTGCAAAATTTCCTATAAAAATAGAAAATTTTGCAAAATTTCCTATAAAAATAGAAAATTTTGCAAAATTTCCTATAAAAATAGAAAATTTTGCAAAATTCCTATAAAAATAGAAAATTTTGCAAAATTTCCTATAAAAATAGAAAATTTTGCAAAATTTCCTATAAAAATAGAAAATTTTGCAAAATTTCCTATAAAAATAGAAAATTTTCAAAATTTCCTATAGAAATAGAAATTTTCAAATTTCCTATAGAAATAGAAAATTTTTAAAATTTCCTATCAAAATAGAAAATTTTCAAAATTTCCTATAAAAATGGAAATTTTTATAAATTCCCTATAAAAATAGAAAGTTTTCAAAATTTCGTATTAAAATATAAAATTTTCAAAATTTCCTATAAAAATAGAAAATTTTTAAAATTTCCTATAAGAAAAAGAAAATTTTCAAAATTTACTATAAGAAATAGAAAATTTTCAAAATATCCTATAAAAATAGAAAATTTTTAAAATTTCCAATGAAAACAGAAAACTTTCAAATTTCCTATAAGAATGGAAAAGTTTCCAATTTTCTATCAAAATAGAAAATTTCTAAAATTTCCTGAAAAATTTATTTCCAAAACGGCTGTTTGGATTAAAAAATAATTTGTTTTCCTGAAAGATAATTTTGTTGCCGAATTTCGGTTATTTTTCCTTAGTTCAAGAAAATGAACAGTTTTAGAGTTACGCCAATATCTGTTACGCAACATCCTCATTTTTTTAAATAACGCTCAACAACTAGAGCTAACCTAAGAAAACGGTTAGATCCATTGAATTCGGCGTACTCGAATTATCTTTACCCACTAGGACTTCCATTTGTCAGTTTTTTCAACTAGCACAGTTTTAAATATTGAAAGTTTTCTAAGCTAAAAAGAAATACAGGTATGTGATGGAAAACGATCGTTTTCAAATCGATCGATTTCATATATATTTTTGAGATTTATTTTTGAGATTTTCGGTTATTTCCCCAAAAAACTCAAACCAAATGAAAGATAAAATATCAGTCAAAAGGATTAAAGCCAAAATTTTCATTATTTTTGGGGGAAATAACCGAAAATTAGCTAAAAATATGTCTGAAATCGATCGATTTCAAAACGAAAATGTCCATCACATACCTGATAGTTTTTTATCAAAAATATTCATATCTGAAATAAAAAGATACATTTTAAATATTACATTTACATATTTTTAGACATTTATTTATTTTTTAGATATTTATGGTAGATTTCGAATGTAAATGATTTAATTTTTTGTTTATATATATATATATATATATATATATATATATATTTATATATATATATATATATATATATATATATATATATATATATATAAATAAATAAATATATATATATATATATATAAATATTATTATTATATATAAATATTAAATGAATCAATGTTATTCTTAAATGAAGTATTTTATTTATACAATATAATCTTAACTCTTTATAAGAATGTGTAATGGGCGTCTATAACCTCCGTACGCTTCCCAACACTGTTCTAAAGGTTCATCTTAGCTTCCAATATTCCACCTATCAATGCTTATAGAACGTTGCAGTATATGTCCGATCCAAATTGGAAAAAAGTTGTTACGCTATTGGTATTGTTGGTAAAATATTTCGAATAACTTGGGTTGCAGTAGCTTTATAGTTCAACATTCAAAAGTATGTAAGTGGTTTTCCTAGTATTTACTTTAAAGAAAATTCGTTATCGTAACCGAGTATGGTTTTACATCAATAAGTTGTTAAATACTTTACTTTGAGCTTATTATTTAAAATGGATAAACATATTGGTAGTAATACGAAAGAGCCATATATTTTGTTAGGAGTTCCTTATGCATCTACCGTACATAATGTCCGGACATTGGTGCAATCTTAATATGCTGCTTGTATCTCCGAATCTTTTTCATTGTAGATATGAAAAGGGGATGTTGTATATATTTAAGAATTATAGCCAAATGTTGACCGATTGTAACAAAATTCTACACGCTGGCTGGTATTTATACAAAGCTTTTTTGTGCATTTAAGTGGCCATAGCTGTTATAGTTTCTAATTTAATAGCATTTAACTGGCCTTTGCTACATTTTTTTTGGTTTCCGGGAGTATTTTTTATATGAAAGCTATAGTCAAATATGGACCGATTCCCATAAAATTTGATATACTGACCAATAGTCGCATAAAACTTATCTATTCTAAATTTAGTCGTCATAGCTATTACAATTGTATTCAATTTATCAGCATTAATGTGTTTCCCGGGCCGGGGTTATATGGGAGCTCTAACTAAATATGAACCGATTTCGCCCATTTTTAGTACACAGCTTTTATAACATATCAAATTACTTTTGTAAAATTTTGTCTCTCTAGCTCTTGTAGTTAAGAAGCTTTTTTTATATTTTTGTGTTTTTCGTAAATTTTTTATATGGGAGCGATCATAACTATTATAGTTTGTTATTTATTAGCAAATAAGCGATTGGAATAGGCGAGGCTATACGGGAGCTATGGTCAAATGTTAACCGATTTTGCCCAATTTCAATACCAAAATGTAATGTAATGAAGAATGTTTTAATTATGTTTCTGTGGGCTAGGTGCTTTCGTTTAGGCGTTATCGTGATTTCAACAGACAGACATACAGACAGACGGACACACAATCTCAATCGTCTTAGAATTTCATAAGGATTCAGAATATATCTGTGGCAATATGGAAGAGTAGCTTAAGTCGAAAATTTAAGTTTTGAGATATCATCAATTTTGTGTAATTTTTCTTTTGCTTGATTTCTGCGAATAATTTATGAAATAATATATTGGTATCATGTTTATTAGAGAAGAACGATGAATATTTAAAAAATATATTCTTAAATTCAGAAGATTATACGTTTATTCTGCTTAAGCTCTTTTCCGAAACTGAAATTTGCGTTAAACTGCACCTTAAGTAACTTTAAGCGGTTCTGTTTAAATAAAAAATACATATTGTGTAGTTTTATGTAAACATAAGATGTTTTAAAATAATGACTTTATTTTTTCAAGGTCAACATATATACATCTTAAGTAAAGTTAAGCAAAATCGTTATATGATGAAAGAATAATCTGAATATGAACACAAAAATATGTGTACATAAGTTGTTTTGATAAAAGCTTTATTGATTCAAAAAACTTAAGCTAAAAAGTAAACGTACATAACATTGACAAAAACCCGAATTCTTTAAAACGGATTAAATACATTTAAGTGCCTTTGCTTCTATGTTGCAATAAAGGCCTTAACTCAATTCTCTCTTATGTCGACTTAAGCTACTCTTACATATTGCCACAGATATATAGTTTTTGATTTTTGAGCCAATATAAAGGAAATTACAAACGGAATGACAATCTCAATATACCCCGCACTCTTTTTGATGGTGGGTATAAAAAAAATCACCTTCTGGGATGTATCTTAGAACCGCCGTAGTATAGTATGTTAGTTATCCGCCAGTGGTAATAAGTTCGATTCCCGGCCATACTCACTTGAAAAAACTAAATTTTCAAAAAAGCGGTGGTTTACCTCATAAATCAGCTAGCCACTGGTTATTGAGTATAAGGCCATATAAAACTTTTCTGCGTTTGCCGTTCGGGGCCGGAGTTAAAACGTAGGTCCCTATCAATGAGTCTAAAAAGAGAATCGGATGAACCTTATTGTCTGAGAGAATGTTTCAATAGGAATCTCAATTTTAACTTAATTCAAAAATTTTAAGAAAATGTTTACTGGGATCTTCCCTTTTGTGCATTATTAGAAAATTTGATAAAAATATTTGCAAAACTTATATAATATTTTATTATTTTGTTCTTATATCAGATTGTTATATTATATTTTAGACATGTCGTATACCTACACTGTACACCTGTCTTAACTAAGGACAATTTAATTTGTTTCAATAATATCTGGACAATGTTTTGACAATAATTTAATTTTAAATAAAGAAATTTTAGAATATAAATTAACTTTTGCTATGAGTTTTATTGAGATTTTTTATCATAAAAAAATCATAAAAATTTCATATAATATATTATATTTTTTATATGAATTTTTAGTATAAATTTTTTACAAACCGAAAAAAAATGTTAAAGTTGTTTTCCAAAAGGCAATTATAACAAGTAAGAAAGTATTGAAGTATTGAATTGCTTTTGTCTTCTTTGGGGCACTTCCTCCAGCTTCAGTCCATTGTTTGGATTGTTCCTTTGTCTCTGGAGTATAGTGGTGGATCCGTGTCTCATCAACAGTTATGAAACGTTTTAAGCAAAATAAAATCCATTTTATTTTGCTTAAAACGATCCAAACAAGCTTGAAAAATGTTTATTCTTATGCGTTTTTGGTCGACTGTTAGCAAATGCGGCACCCTTCTTGCAGAAAGCTTTTTCATCTGTAGTTCTTCATGCAAATTGAAATAGACTCGATCATTTGAGATATTAGCTATTTCACGCACTTTAATTCGTCGATCACTTAATACCATATCATGCACTTTAGCTACAATTTCTGTTGTTGTTGCTGTTTTCATTCTCAATGCTTGTACGACCACGTTTAAATTCAGCAACCCAATTTTTTACTGTTTTTTATGAAGGAGTACTTTCACCTAACACATTCACCATATCATTATGAATTTCTTGTCCCGATAAACCTTTTTTATATTAATATTTAATGACACCACGTATTTAAAATTTTTCCATTGTAAAAAAATAGCGGATGCGTCTTTTGTGAACACCTGTTTCTATATGAAGGAGTTACCAGCTCGTAACAAAATTTAACATGTGTTTATAGCAGAGATGGAAGTTTCCAAAACACTTAACCTTTTTCTGTTTGTACCACGCTTTTTGTGCTAGGCTAAGGAGATTCCGAACCGCCTCGTAGTCTTACCATATGATGCATTAAACCAAGTTTACATGAACAAACAAATATAAAGTGATTCTTTGCCTATAGGTTTACTCAATCGCATACGATCTCTTCAGTCAAAACTTACTAAATGAGACGAAAATCACTTCAATACTCGTAAGTCCGAAGATAATGGCCATTTTATATTTATTTTTTGTATACATAATTCCTGTAAAAACTTTAATCAAATTGCTGAATTTCTAGACAATCGGTCCACATATGACCCTAACTCTCATATAAGTTTTGGGAAAATCTTTGTATGAAGACAAAATTTACCAAATATTTGTCTTTATACACCAAACAAGTAAGAGTGTTATATTCTGCTGTGCCAAATCTTATATCCCACCATCATATACATATATATGGGCAAAAATCAAACAGTTTTTATTCCTTTGAAACCGACTTTCAACTCGAATAATTTTTGTACCCTTAGGAGTTCGGAAAATCTAATTAAAGATCTTGAACTCGCAAAAACTTCTGTATACTGAACACGATATCTTAGTTGCGCAAATTTGCGCTTCTAAGCGTAATTGGCATGCAAATTAAAAAAAACGTTAAAAAATCGATTGAAGCATTCAAGTTTTTCTTCATATTTCGTCTTCTCCTGCATTTGTTTTAATATTTGAACTAAGTCGTTGTTCTACAAAATAGACGCCACACTTAGGGGATAAATTCACTTCTCTCTAAATTTTAATTTTGTCACTTCTAATACTACTTAATGGCCGCCAAAATTTGAAGCTCGTTTTTGCCACTTTTTAATTTTTTCCTCATATTTTTTGGCCGCCTCAAAGAAATTTAAAAAGATAGACAAAGATTTGTAGATCTTTCAATTTCGCATTGTCTGATATATATCTCGTTAATGTGCTCTATATAGGTATAATATACGACAGGTGTAAATGAGGAGTTTTTGAGCGTAAATTGCAGATTTTGAAAATCGTGCAAAAAAGTGCATATTGGTTTAAATGGTTTAGAATGCAAACTGAGACAAAATCACATAAGGCATGAAAGCGATGTCATTTATAACCGATTTGCATCAAAAGTTTTGCAAAAATCTCTTTATTAACTGAGAACGCGAAAGTTTTATCTAAAAACATTTCAATGAAGCACATCGCGAATTTAGCTCAAAATTGATCAGGAATGGTCTTAAAACTATTCTTTAATAAAGTTTTACCTTAGATTTGAAGCGCACTAAAATATTATAAGGATTAACGATTTTATGTACCAAATAAGAATTTTATATCTTAGAAAGATATGCACCTATTAAAACTTGTATATAAATAAAAACTTCTTTTAAATGAAATTTGTCCATAAGTGAAGGCAGCAGAATTTCACTAAGACTCACATTTTGTCAAATTTCGCGAGAATCGCGGTTAAAAAAATCAAAAAACATTTTTAAAAAATATTTTTTTCACTTGCATAATTGCATTAATTCTTCGTGTTAAGGCATATATAAACCACCATAATACCATGAAACGACAGAACACCTGAAAATATATAAGTTCTGACAAAATCCACATAAAACTAATAAAAATAAAATAATTTTTATTTTTTTTTAGAAATTTTTGTTTTAAGCGTCATAACTTCTGCGCGCATCATTGACGCGAATGGATTTTACATTCCCCAAAAGAACCCCAAAAAAAATTTAGTGTGCGATCAAAAAATTTTTTTATTTCTGAAAATTAAAACTATTTGATTTTTGTCAATATATATATATATATATATATATATAATTCCCCGACAACATTCCAATTGGAACAAGGGGTACTTCCCTGAGATAATGAGCTGCATCCGATTCTATTTTTAAACTCATTGAAAGGGACCTACGTTTTAACGCCCACTCCGAACGGCAAATGCATTAGTTAGAGAAGTTTTACATAGCCTAATACTCAATAACCAGTGGCTAGCCGAGTTATGAGGTGAACCGCCGATTTGTTGAAAATTAATTTTTTTTCAAGTGGGTCTGGCAGGGATTGAACTTGGGACCTCTGGTATGCTAGGCGGATGACTAACCTGCTATACCACGGCGGTTCACTACCCACCATCGAGTTGTGTTAAATTTAGAAATATCTCTCATATATCTACAAGGGAGCAGCTAATTAAAAATGTGGACCAAATTCGAAAAAAGTTATTACGCAAGTTGTTAGCATTGTTGTTAGTAAAATATTTGGACTAAATTCGGTTGCAGGAGCTTTATAGTTCAACATTTAAAAGTATTTAAGTGGTTTCCCTAGTATTTACTTTGAACAAAATTCGGTATCGTAACCTGGTATGGTTTTACAATAATAAGTTGTTAAATGCTTTTCGCTCAATACTTAGTAAGGATAAATACGATGATAATAATACGACAGGTCCATATATTTTGTAAGGAGTGCCTAATGCATCTACCGTATATAAAGTCTGGACATTGGTACAATCTTAATATACTGCTTTTACCTCCGAATCTTTTTAATTGTAGATATCAAAAGGGGATGTGATATACATATAAGAATTATAGCCAAATGTTGACCAATTATAACAAAATTTTATACACTGGCTGTTATTTATATAGACCTTATTCTTGCAAAATTTAGTGGCCATAGCTGTCATAGTTTCTAATTTAATAGCTTTTAACTGGCCTTTGCTACATTTTTTTGGTTTCCGGGAGTGTTTTTTATATGAAAGCTATAATCAAATTTGGACCAATTCCTATAAAATTTGATAAACTGACCAATAGTTGAATAAAACTTCTCTATTCTAAACTTAGTCGTCATAGTTATTACAATAGTATTCAATTTATCAGCAATAATGTGTTTCCCGGATCGGGGTTATATGGGAGCTCTAACTAAATGTAAACCGATTGCGTCCATTTTCAATTCACAACTTTTTCAAAATATCGAAAATACTTTTATAAAATTTTGTTCCTCTAGCTCTTTTCGTTAAGGCGCTATCGAGCTTTAATCTGACGGACGGACGGATGGACATAAACCCCCTCTTCTTTGTGTATTTTTGTGTTTCCGTAAGTTTTTTATATGGTAATTAATTATGACAAAATTGCACACTGGTTGGCATTGACATAAGACTTCCTTGTGCTAAGTTTAGTGGTCAAAGCTTTAACATTTATTGGCATTGGTTTAACATTTATTGGCATTTAAGTGTATTTCAGGTCGAATTTAGGCTGTTTCCGTAAGTTTTTTGTATGGGAGCTATAGTTAAATGTGAACTGATTTCGATGAAACTTTATATGCTGCCTAGTGCTTATGTAAAACTTTTAGATACCGAATATTATTATCATAGCTGCTATAATTTATCATTTATTAGCAAATAAGCGATTAGCCTAGACGAAGTTATACGGGAGCTATGATCAAATGTGAACCGATTTTGCCCGACTTCAATACCAAAATTTTGCAAGAAATGAAGAATACTTACGCCAAATTTCAGTGACCGATATCCTTTTGTTAAGTTTTTATTGTGCCGACAACAGACAGAAAGATAGACATATGGACACACGGACAGACAGACGGACATCGCTCAATCGACTTAGAATTGTATAAGTATTTAGAATATACTTCATTTTTGGATTTTGAGTTAATATTAAGGAAATTACAAACGAAATGACAATCTTTAAATTAACATTTAAATTAACTAATTTTATTTAGACATTATTCCAGCTCTTGCCTTTAAAGTGACTTTTACAAATTCTTTCAAATGAAATTACTGGATAATTTTGTATCTTTTTTTTTAATAAAATTTTTTTCATTAATTTTCATAAGGTAAATAAAATTAGTTTTAGTTTAACAAAAAAAGTAAGCAACTGCAAAAATTCATTAAGAAAAGTAAAAAAAGTAATAAGTATTTATACTAGTTACTTAGTCTATTCATTAATGTTACAAGAAAAAACATGCATATACAAAAAAACTAAAATTTCCACAAGTTTTTATAATATTTATATCTTTATAGAAAACCTTAAAAATATTTGCTTATGTATAAGTATTAGAGATGTTAACTTTTTAACATATTAAATATTTTCTAAAAATTTTGTTATCTACAGAGCCTAATGCTATTAAAAAACAAGAAGAAAAGCTATAGTCGGTCAAGCCCGACTATATTATACCCTTCACTTCTAAGGTCAAATACGGACCAACAATTTAACAAGTTTTTCTTATGTCTTAGAGACATACATACATATACTATGTTTTATTTTTTCAAAATTTTGAGATTTATTTCATTTCCGGCTAAGGTTCTTATATGGGAGCTAGGACTGATTGTTACTAAATTTTGGTTAAATTTTGGTTATTTATTTATATATACAAAATATTTATCTGTGCAAAGTTTTAGTAGCCATATGCATTTATCTTTAGAGTTATAGACGTTGTTGTGCTTTTATGTGTACATAAACGTCTTTTGAGAATGTGTCTTGTATGGGAGGTATGGTCAAATATGGGCCGATTCCTACAAAATTAGGTACACTGATTGAGGTAATCATAAGCAATATTTTTGCTGAATATTATCAAAATACAAGTAAATTTGTGGCTTTAAAGGACCAAAAACTCTATTCCGGGAAGGCATCCCTATGGGAGGTACCCGAAATATTAATCTAATTTCGCCCAAAAAGTATAAGCATCGTCCTTTGACCAAAATATGAGCCTGTGCCAAATTTCATAAAATTATCTTTAAAGTTACGACCTGTAGAATGATAACAAGCTTACATGGATAACCGGCCAGCCAGCCAGCCGGACGGACATCGCTAAAACAACTCAGAAAGTGATTCTAAGTCGATTGGTATACTAAAAGGTCTCAGACCAATATTTCTATGCGTTACAAGCATCAGCACAAACCCAATATACGCTTTCCACCTATGGTGGTGAAGGGTATAATTATAACAAAAAGTGTTCTGGTAGATAAATACAAACGAATCTTAGTCGATAAATGTAAAAGTCTTGATTTTCAATTTTTAAATATGAGTTTCAAATTCGACGATAAGACCCTAAATCAAACAGTTTATAGCTTTAAATTTATTCCCAAACAAAATATTTTCCGAACTGTATCTTACATTAAATCAGTTCTTATTGATAATCATGAAAACTCTGAGCTTCCCTAATATTTAAATTCATATGTGTGTGATGATGAACCTACTACTGCTTTTCTTTAGCACTTTTGTCTGAGTGTCTGTTTTGCAGGATTTGCCTTGTGTTAAACATTATTTATTCAATGATGAAAGCAATACTTTCATGTTCACGTAAATACACATACACGTATGTATGTATGTATACGAGTACATGCAACTGTGGAATACAAGTGAATGAAGGTTTAAATGAATAAATGAGCAAATGAATGAAATGCCAGTAAATGTAATAAAAAGAGCAACATCACAATGATTGTGAATTTTTTCATCAAACATTTTAGAGTAATGTTTTATACGGAATACCAAGTACTAAACTAGCTTCATAAAACAAATGCATTTCATGTTTGGTTTGAAGAAAAAAAATAACTCTAAACATTTTATAGTGAAAAGTGAAAAGATGACGATGAAAGTTTTTAGCAAATATTGCAGAAATGAACAGAACATATATATTTTCTTAAAAAAGAAAGAATATTCTAACTAATTTAAGGTCATATTTTGCAATGTATCTAGCATCCGAAAATATTTTAAGTTTTAACAGTATTGTCCAACATGTTTTCCTACTTATCTTTAGCTTTAACAACCAGAACGCAAACGTTTGGTAGTATTAAGTTTTTTTAACAACCATCAAAAATAATGTAGGGTATCTTTAGATTAAGAATGTAACTTCCTTAATATTGGGTCAAATGCAAAAAATAATAAAAATATTTTCTGAATACATCCTTGTCTGTCTGTTTGTCTCTCTGTTTATTGAAGCCATGATAGGGTCTTAACAAAAACAGCTAGATCACTGAAACTTGTCTCAAATAGTCTACATTTCTTCGAAAATGTTAGTATTGAAGTTGGGCAACATCGGTTCATCTTAATCATAGCTCCTATACACAACATTTACTGAAACAGCCTAAGTTCCTCCTAAAATATACTAAAATGGCAATAAATGATAAACTATATTAGTTATGGCCACTAAATTTAAGAATATTCATGTCAATGCCAGCCAGTGTACAAAATGTCTCAGTTTTAGTCTATGCCTTAGTCTATGTATTAGTATATGCCTTTGTCTATGTCTTAGTCTACGTCTTAGTCTACGTCTTAGTCTATGTCTTAGTCTATGTCTTAGTCTATGTCTTAGTCTATGTCTTAGTCTATGTCTTAGTCTATGTCTTAGTCTATGTCTTAGTCTATGTCTTAGTCTATGTCTTAGTCTATGTCTTAGTCTATGTCTTAGTCTATGTCTTAGTCTATGTCTTAGTCTATGTCTTAGTCTATGTCTTAGTCTATGTCTTAGTCTATGTCTTAGTCTATGTCTTAGTCTATGTCTTAGTCTATGTCTTAGTCTATGTCTTAGTCTATGTCTTAGTCTATGTCTTAGTCTATGTCTTAGTCTATGTCTTAGTCTATGTTTTAGTCTATGTCTTAGTCTATGTCTTAGTCTATGTCTTGGTCTATGTCTTAGTCTATGTCTAAGTCTATGTCTTAGTCTATGTCTTAGTCTATGTCTTAGTCTATGTCTTAGTCTATGTCTTAGTCTATGTCTTAGTCTATGTCTTAGTCTATGTCTTAGTCTATGTCTTAGTCTATGTCTTGGTCTATGTCTTAGTCTATGTCTTAGTCTATGTCTTAGTCTATGTCTTAGTCTATGTCTTAGTCTATGTCTTAGTCTATGTCTTAGTCTATGTCTTAGTCTATGTCTTAGCCTATGTCTTAGCCTATGTCTTAGTTTATGTCTTAGTCTATGTCTTAGTCTATGTCTTAGTCTATGCCTTAGTCTATGTCTTAGTCTATGTCTTAGTCTATGTCTTAGTCTATGTCTTAGTCTATGTCTTAGTCTATGTCTTAGTCTATGTCTTAGTATATGTCTTAGTCTATGTCTTAGTCTATGTTTTAGTCTATGTGTTAGTCTATGTCTTAGTCTATGTCTTAGTCTATGTCTTAGTCTATGCCTTAGTCTATATCTTAGTCTATGTCTTAGTCTATGTCTTAGTCTATGTCTTAGTCTATGTCTTAGTCTATGTCTTAGTCTATGTCTTAGTCTATGTCTTAGTCTATATCTTAGTCTATGTCTTAGTCTATGTCTTAGTCTATGTCTTAGTCTATGTCTTAGTCTATGTCTAAGTCTACGTCTTAGTCTATGTCTTAGTCTATGTCTTCGTGTTCATCTAAGTCTAGTTCTTCGTCTATGTTCTAGTCTGTTTCTTAATCTATGTCTTAGTCTATGTCTCAGTCTATGTCTTAGTCTATATCTTAGTCTATGTCTTAGTCTATGTCTTAGTCTATGTCTTAGTCTATGTCTTAGTCTATGTCTTAGTCTATGTCTTAGTCTATGTCTTAGTCTATGTCTTAGTCTATGTCTTAGTCTATGTCTTAGTCTATGTCTTAGTCTATGTCTTAGTCTATGTCTTAGTCTATGTCTTAGTCTATGTCTTAGTCTATGTCTTAGTCTATGTCTTAGTCTATGTCTTAGTCTATGTCTTAGTCTATGTCTTAGTCTATGTCTTAGTCTATGTCTTAGTCGATGTCTTAGTCTATGTCTTAGTCTATGTCTTAGTCTATGTCTTAGTCTATGTATTAGTCTATGTCTTCGTCTATGTCTTAGTCTATGTCTTAGTCTATGTCTTAGTCTATGTCTTAGTCTATGTCTTAGTCTATGTCTTAGTCTATGTCTTAGTCTATGTCTTAGTCTATGTCTTAGTCTATGTCTTAGTCTATGTCTTAGTCTATGTCTTAGTCTATGTCTTAGTCTATGTCTTAGTCTATGTCTTAGTCTATGTCTTAGTCTATGTCTTAGTCTATGTCTTAGTCTATGTCTTAGTCTATGTCTTAGTCTATGCCTTAGTCTATGTCTTAGTCTATGTCTTAGTCTATGTCTTAGTCTATGTCTTAGTCTATGTCTTAGTCTATGTATTAGTCTATGTCTTCGTCTATGTCTTAGTCTATGTCTTAGTCAATGTCTTAGTCAATGTCTTAGTCTATGTCTTAGTCTATGTCTATGTCTTAGTCTTTGTCTTTGTCTTTGTCTTTGTCTTTGTCTTTGTCTTTGTCTTAGTCTATGTCTTAGTCTATGTCTTAGTCTATGTCTTAGTCTATGTCTTAGTCTATGTCTTAGTCTATGTCTTAGTCTATGTCTTAGTCTATGTCTTAGTCTATGTCTTAGTCTATGTCTTAGTCTATGTCTTAGTCTATGTCTTAGTCTATGTCTTAGTCTATGTCTTAGTCTATGTCTTAGTCTATGTCTTAGTCTATGTCTTAGTCTATGCCTTAGTCTAAGTCTAAGTCTAAGTCTATGTCTTATTCTATGTCTTAGTCTATGTCTTAGTCTATGTCTTAGTCTATGTCTTAGTCTATGTCTTAGTCTATGTCTTAGTCTATGCCTTAGTCTATGTCTAAGTCTAAGTCTATGTCTTAGTCTATGTCTTAGTCTATGTCTTAGTCTATGTCTTAGTCTATGTCTTAGTCTATGTCTTAGTATATGTCTTAGTCTATGTGTTAGTCTATGTGTTAGTCTATGTGTTAGTCTATGTCTTAGCCTATGTCTTAGCCTATGTCTTAGTCTATGTCTTAGTTTATGTCTTAGTCTATGTCTTAGTCTATGTCTTAGTCTATGTCTTAGTCTATGTCTTTGTCTATATCTTAGTCTATGTCTTAGTCTATGTCTTAGTCTATGTCTTAGTCTATGTCTTAGTCTATGTCTAAGTCTACGTCTTAGTCTATGTCTTAGTCTATGTCTTCGTGTTCATCTAAGTCTAGTTCTTCGTCTATGTTCTAGTCTGTTTCTTAGTCTATGTCTTAGTCTATGTGTAAGTCCATGTCTTAGTTTATATCTTAGGATGTTTATCTAGTCGTTATCTTAGTCTGCGTCTTAATCTATATCTTAGTCTATCTCTTAGTCTATGTCTTAACTCATTTCTTATTTAGCTTAGATATAGACTTACAGCCATATTTAAACTCAAAGACATTATATAATTTTCTTTAATTAAAATATTTAATTTTATATGCTCTTATAAATTTTCAGGATAATGCAACAGTATCCGTTGCATTTTTTTGCTTCCAAAGAACTCACTCTAGAGCATGTTTCAGAAAATATTTTAAACTGAAACTTTATCTAATTCTTTATTTTGTTTTTCTATCTTTTTAACGAATTTCCTAGACAAAGGACATTTTTAATTATACAATTTATTGTAACAGAGTAATTTTTTTCCTAAACGTGCTCTAACTAAAAGCAAACGATAATTAAAGGAAAACACTGAAATATTTAAAAGTAAAAGAAACTAGGGAAATTTGTTATAAGATGGATTAAATACATTTTTCTACAGGTCAAGCACAGTCAAACGATTGAGGTGTAAAGTAGTTTAAGATAAAAGGATTTTGAGAGGAATATATTTTGAGAATTTTGTGCAAAAGAAGACAAATAATTAAAAACTTAAGATATAAATTCGTTAGTTGTTTTTTAATTTAACTAAATGTTTAATATTTATTTGTTCGAGCAAAAACGACTAGGACTTAGAGCAAGATATAGTCTGAGACATAAGCGAAGATGTTAACTTAGACAAAGACTAAGATAAACACTAAGGCATAGACTAAGGGATAGAAAGAGATATAGAACAAAAAATAGCCTAAGAGATAGAAAGACATATAGAATAAGAAATAGCCTAAGACATAGACTAAGACATAGACTAAAATATAAAATAAGACATAGACTAAGACATAGACTAAGACATAGACTAAGACATAGACTAAGACATAGACTAAGACATAGACTAAGACATAGACTAAGACATAGACTAAGACATAGACTAAGACATAGACTAAGACATAGACTAAGACATAGACTAAGACATAGACTAAGACATAGACTAAGATATAGACTAAGACATAGACTGAGACATAGACTAAGACATAGACTAAGATATAGACTAAGACATAGACTGAGACATAGACTAAGATATAGACTAAGACATAGACTGAGACATAGACTAAGACATAGACTAAGACATAGACTAAGAGATAGACTAAGACATAGACTAAGACAAAGACTAAGACATAGACTAAGACATATACTAAGAAATAGACTAAGACATAGACTAAGACATAGACTAAGACATAGACTAAGATATAGACTAAGACATAGGCAAAAACATAGACTAAGACATAGACTAAGACATAGACTGAGACATAGACTAAGATATAGACTAAGACATAGACTGAGACATAGACTAAGACATAGACTAAGACATAGACTAAGAGATAGACTAAGACATAGACTAAGACAAAGACTAAGACATAGACTAAGACATATACTAAGAAATAGACTAAGACATAGACTAAGACATAGACTAAGACATAGACTAAGACATAGACTAAAACATAGACTAAGACATAGACTTAGACACTAAGACATAGACTAAGATATAGACTAAGACATAGACTAAGAGATAGACTAAGACATAGACTAAGACAAAGACTAAGACATAGAATAAGACATAGACTAAGACATAGACTAAGACATAGACTAAGACATAGACTAAGACATAGACTAAGATATAGACTAAGACATAGACTAAGACATAGACTAAGATATAGACTAAGACATAGACTGAGACATAGACTAAGACATAGACTAAGACATAGACTAAGAGATAGACTAAGACATAGACTAAGACAAAGACTAAGACATAGACTAAGAAATAGACTAAGACATAGACTAAGACATAGACTAAGACATAGACTAAGATATAGACTAAGACATAGGCAAAAACATAGACTAAGACATAGACTAAGACATAGACTGAGACATAGACTAAGACATAGACTAAGACATAGACTAAGACATAGACTAAGACATAGACTAAGACATAGACTAAGACATAGACTAAGACATAGACTAAGACATAGACTAAGACATAGACTAAGACATAGACTAAGACATAGACTAAGACATAGACTAAGACATAGACTAAGACATAGACTAAGACATAGACTAAGACATAGACTAAGACATAGACTAAGACATAGACTAAGACATAGACTAAGACATAGACTAAGACATAGACTAAGACATAGACTAAGACATAGACTAAGACATAGACTAAGACATAGACTAAGACATAGACTAAGACATAGACTAAGACAGATACTAAGACATAGACTGAGTCATAGATTAAACCATAGACTTGGACATAGACTTAGACACAGACTAAGACTAAGACATAGACTAACACACAGACTAAGACACAGACTAAGACATAGACTTGAGGTAAGACATAGATTAAGACATAATTTAAGACATAAACTTAGACATAGACTAAGAAATGGACTAAGACATAGACTTAAACATAGACTTAGACATTGACTAAGACATAGACTAAGATATAGACTAAGACATAGACTAAGCCATACACTAAGACATAGACATACCTTAGTCTGTGTGAGTGATTTTTTACATTTTTACATATTTCAAATAAATCCCTGAATGCTCGATTTACAGGTGTCGACAAAAGAAACACGTTGTCACATATTTACTTAAGTAAATCTATTCAAGTGTAAAGTAAAAAATGCTGACACATTTCCAATAAAGAAGGAAAATACAATTTCCTTTGTCAAACGAGTTCTTCGTATGTGAGTAAAATGAATTTTATCCTTTCATGCGTGTGTTAATATTGAAATTTTCTTGAGAATTTTAAAATTAATATTAGACGTTAAAAATTACGTAAATATATGAGGTTTTACAAAGAAAAATGCTTATATGTGTAACATTTTGAAAATTTCTATTTTACCTGATTTGTCTGAGTATGAAATTGAAAATTAAAATTATTTTTCTGGGAACTGGAGGTGATATGGAAGGGCACTTATGTATTGAAAGCTTTCAGTTTTGTTATTTATAGAGATTATGTTAATATTGTTCTTAAGCTAAAGAATTCAAGTATGGAATATGACTGACTTGTAACTTTTTCACACTCATCTTTTTCCTAGAAAATCAATCAAGTCATTTAAATATTCACACGACATTTTGGTAACGATACCCAGTAAATGAAATATCATTTTCTTAAAAAAAAAACACTTACACATTTTGAAAAGTATTTTCATGTTTGAGTAGCAAAATAAATTAAGTCATGCAAAAAGTCAAGATTTACTTTTTTTTGTTTTTGCCTGAAATAACTTTAAGAAAAATCACAGTAATAAAGCTCAATTTGGTTGTAAAATTAACATTTTAAGTATTTAGGATTTTGATGAGGGTATGACATTGAATTTTTAAAAAATCATTGAAATAAATAAAGAAAAAATAAAAAAAAG
The DNA here is from genome assembly GCA_933228675.1 of Stomorhina lunata. Taxonomy (NCBI): domain Eukaryota; kingdom Metazoa; phylum Arthropoda; class Insecta; order Diptera; family Rhiniidae; genus Stomorhina; species Stomorhina lunata. The sequence continues at coordinate 52,031,432 of OW121742.1, forward strand.
TAAGCCTCAAAATGTCTTTGGCTAAACATTTATATTTATTTGGGTTTAATATAAATTTGTCTCCTTTTGACATCTAAGAAACAATTAAGTTTATTAGCAATTTTCGTATGAGAAATTTATTATATTTTTGAAAAAGATGAATTCTTAATGACTTTTTAATGGCATTTGAGAAATTGGGGCTTTTGGCTTGAGAGAAATGTTTCACTGAAAGCTTATAATTAAGGATTTTATACTTAAAAGGAAGAAATTAAATGAGGAGGCGAATCACCAGAAAAAAGTATGAGTAATTTTGAATATAAAATATTACTCATACATCTTCTATTAAAGGAAAATTCCTAGCATTTCCTTAAATTAAATTTTTTATCAATTAATATTTCTTCATATTTAGCTTGGACTAAAACGTAAGTCTAACAAGTTAGAGTGTTATATTCGGCTGTGCCGAATCTTATAAACCCACCATTAGTGATGGGACAAGGGTAAATACCCAAATGGTAATTGGGTATTAAAAGGTAAATACCCAGGTATTTACCCAAGCAAAATGTAGGTATAAATCAAAATAAAAAAAATTTAAAAGAAGAAGCTGTGGGTGCTAAGGGGACGTTCAGAAGCAGCTGAAGTACAGGGAGCTGTTAAAATTCAAACATCTAATTTGCTTAATTGCCTACTTCCACAAATTTCTTTCCACTAATTTACTGGAGAAATTTCATTCAAACAAAAGTTTTGGCCCAAAAATCATTTCTTGTCTTGTTATTGACAAAATATGTCATTACATTTATGTTTAGCGCCTGTGACATTGTGTAAATGAATTCCAATGCAGGAGGTACCTCAGATAAATTCGAAAATGTTCAAAATTATTTTGCTCTATGTAACAACGAGTATTTGCTATTCAAATGAGTATTTACCCGAAATTAGATAAATACCCGGGTATGAAGGTGGGTGTAAATAGGTACATACCCAGCGTTAGGTAAACACCCAGGTCTAAACCCATCTCTACCCACCATTAAGTTGTGTTAAATTTAGAAATATCTCGGTATATCTACGAGGCTGCAGCTAATTGAAAATGTGGGCCAATTTTGAAAAAAGTTGTTGCGCTAGTTGGTATTGTTAGCAAAATATTTGGACTAAATTAGGTTGCAGAAGCTTTATAGTTCAACATCTAAAAGTATGTAAATGTTTTCCCTAGTATTTACTTTGCACAAAATCTCATAAACTGGTGTAGTTTAGAATTAATAGTCTGTTAAATACTTTTCGTTTAGCTTAATATTTAGTTAGGATAAACATGTTGATAGTAATACGACAGGCCCATATATTTTGCTCCTAACACCGTATATAAAGTCTGAACATTCTTCTTCTTTTTCTTCTGTTATCCTTGACTCCTAGTGGAGCATAGGGCCTCGACTTTTTTGCGACATGCTAGGCATACATCATTCCATGAATAGTTTGCTGCCTGTAACTCCGCATCAATTGACCTTCTCCACGTTCTAGCAGGTGCACCAACACGACGGCCGCTTCCTTGTGGATTCCAACGAAGCGCTTGTCGAGCAATGTTGGTATTTGGCCTTCGTAGTGTGTGGCCTATCCACCGCCATTTCCATTGACATACCTCTATAGAAGAAGGGATTTCTTTTGTAGCGTTTAGTAGATCTTCATTTCTTATGCGATTTGGCCACCACATATTAAGGATTTGCCGCAAGCATTTGTTTGTAAAGGTTTGTAGGCGCTTATCGATGACATTTGTACGTTTCCAGGTTTCGCAGCCGTAATACAAGATGGCCATGACATTCGAGTTATATATTCGTTACTTAGTTGTTGATATTTGCCGAGATTTCCAAATTGCTCGGAGATTGCCGAATGCTGATTTTTCCTTATTAATACGCGACTCAATATGCTCGTCGGCGCCACCTTTTGTAGATACCAAACTACCAAGATAATTAAAGGTACCTACACATCCAATAACCTCGTTATCCACACTGATGTGTGCGCCATAGCCTCCAGGCATAATCTTTGTCTTGGAAATATTGATTTCCAGCCCAGCTGCCCGAGATTCAACAGTAATGGCGCTAGTGTTTTCTTGAAGGTGACCTAGTCTTTGGCTTAGAAGGCATACGTCATCAGCGTATTCTAAGTCCTCGAGTTGTTTAAAGGTTGTCCATTAGATACCACGTCTACCATTCAGTGCCGCGCGCATTATATTGTCGATGACAAAGATAAAAAGTATAGGTGATAAGATACATCCTTGTCTTACTCCAGTAGTAACTTCGAACGGATTAGACAATTTACCTTTATGAAGAACGCGACATTTAAAGTCCAAGTACATTGCCCGAATTAAGTTCAGAATTTTCGTTGGCATGTTTTGGTTTTCTAAAATTCTCCATAAATAGCACCTGTTGACACTGTCGAAGGCCTTCATAAAGTCGATAAACGCTAGGTAAATGAGGGTGCGGAATTCATTACATTGTTCCAGTACTATTCTTACTGTGTTGATTAGATCAACACAAGATCTATTCTCTCGGAACCCAAACTTATTTTCGCGGAGTGTTTCAGAAACTGTATCAGACGTTCTATTCAAAATTACTTGACTTAGTATTTCGCTTGGTATTGGAAGAAGTGTTATTCCCCTGTAGTTATTGCAGTCTTTGGAGTCACCTTTGTTTGGTATTTTGACTAGTATATTCATTCCAGGAGGCTGGCAGAGCTTCCTCCTCCCATATTTTACGTACAGTCTCGCCGATCCTTCAACGTCACATAAAAGCATTTCCGCTGATATATTGTCATTGTCCGGGGCCTTGTTGCGCTTGAGGCTTTTAATGACATTCTTTTCTTCTTGTATTGTTGTTGGGCTGTCTGAAATTCCATTGAATAAACACCCAGCAAAACTTTTCATTACCAAATAATGAGTTAAACAGCTAAACTATTGAACACGAACTACTTACTCATTCACTGTTTAAGTCATTAGATTAACATGGGGATGTCATTAGAGACAAGTACTTACCAATTGCAGAAAAGTAATGAATTTTGTTAGCAATTGCAAAACAACAACAAAAACTTTGGTTGTTGTTGTTTTATTTAAAAAAAAAAACATATTTTTAAACGAAACACAATTTTTTTTTTGTATACCCCCAAGGGGGCTCGAACCCAGACCCCTACTAGTGCTAGGCGGAGACTCTTCCACTGAGCTACTTTATATATTGAAAACCTAGCAGCTTATAATTAATATATACAATTTTTAGTTTTAGATCCAAAATCATGTGACAATAACTTTGTTTTCCCTGATTTTTTTGCTTTGTTGTAATTTTTGGAAAAATATTTCTATATGTTTTTTTGTAAACGTTTAATAATAGTAAACAATAAAGAAGTTTTTTTGAATTATTTTAAAACTTAAACAATTTAAATCTTCCTTTTTGTATAAGTTTTTATATAACATTGACTCTTACTTACTTTAATGACCGTCCGAGCACTTTGATCTTGTGTAAATATTCTACAATTTTATAGGCCAAGCCTTGAAAAATGTTCCTCTACTTGGTCTTTCCATTGAAGTTTCGGACGTCTCCTTCTAACATTAGTTGGTGGGACATTTTTATTCTAATTTTATCCTCTTTATAGTAATTGTTTTTTCCAAGAGTGGGTTACTAGCCCGTCGTCCAAGCCCATTTTTATCGATCTTATAAAACAACTCTCGGTACATGTTAGCTCACTATATTAGGGGGTGTTAAGCTAGTTCCCCGAGTAATAACACGAGGAGGTCAGTGTCCACAGTTGAGATAAAGGATAACCAAGATATGTCTGGGCTTACTTAGTTAAGACCAATCAGAAACGTGTTAGGTATCCAACATCTCCTACATAATCAAAATTGACGCATGATGATATTTTTTCATTATCGTGAGTTAGTTTTCCAAATTTTTTTTACAGAAAGTAATATTTAAGTTCTTAAAATTAAAAAATCATTTAAAAGGACGTTTTTAATAACAAAAAAAATTAAAAAAAAAATTGTTGGTCTTGGTGGGATTTGAACCCGGGCCATTCAGTCCAAATTACCATTTTAATTACAAATAAGTACTTCTGTAATAACTTATTAGTTATTTGGAGGGTATGTTGTGTTCATTAGAAGGTAACCAGTTACCAGATAACTTGCCATTACCAAAGTTTTGCTGGGCAGTCATAGTTGGTTTCATTTTGCATTTTCGTCAGCGCTTCTAATCCAATGGGATTGTTTAATGTTGACTGGAAGTGTTCCATCCATTGTATTAATTGTTCATCCGGGGTTGAGAGAAGTGTACCGCTACTATTCATGTGTTTCCCGGGGCGGGGTTATATGCGAGCTCTAACTAAATGCGAACCGCTTTCGCCCATTTTCAGTACACAACTTTTGTTTAATTTCAAAAATACTTTTGTACAATTTTGTCTCTTTAGCTCTTGTAGTTAAGGAGCTATCGCACTTTTATCTGACGGACAGATGGACATAAACCATGTTTCCTTTTTGTATTTGTGTTTGCGTAAGTTTTTTATATGGGAGCTATGGTCAAATCGTGACCGATTCTAACAAAATTTTTCAAACTGACTGGTATTCACATGAGACTTCCTTTTAATAAAATTTGGTTGCTGTAACCCTTTTCTTTAAGGTGCTATCTCGCTTTTATCTGACGGACAGACGGACATAAACCATCTTTTCTTTTTGTATTTTTGTGTTTCCGTAAGTTTTTATATGGGAGCTATGGTCAAGTATTCACATAAGATTTCCTTGTGCTAAATTTAGTGGCCAAAGCTGTTACAGTTTATCATTTATTGGCATTTAAGTGTATTTCAGGTGGAATTTAGGCTGTTTCCGTAAGTTTTTTGTCTGGGAGCTATGGTTAAATGCGAACCGATTTCAGTGAAATTTTATATGCTGCCTAGTGCTTATGTAAAACTTCTAGATACCAAATTTTGTCATCATAGCTGTTATAATTTGTCATTTATTAGCAAATAAGCGGTTAGCCTAAACGATGTTATACGGGAGCTATGGTCAAATGTAAACCGATTTTGCCCGATTTCAATAACAAAATTTTCAAAGAAATGAAGAATATTTATGCCAAATTTCAGTGACCTATAATCCTTTCGTTAAGGTTTTATCGTGCCGACAACAGACAGAAAGACAGACGGACAGACAGGCAGACATCGCTCAATCGTCTTAGAATATCATAGGGGTTCAGAATATACTTCAATTTTGAGCCAATATTAAGAAAATTACAAACGGAATCACAATCTTAATATACCCCCCATTCTTGTTGATGGTGGGGATAATAAAAGATAAGGATTTTAGTTGTTTTGAGTTCAATAAAACTTAAAAGGTGCAAAAAAATTAAAGTTTGATCAGCAAAGACTTAACATCACTCAGACATAAATATCTTTTTTTTTTCAAATATAAAATACACAATTTCAGCAAAAACAAATAAGAAACTGCTATAGTCAGCCAAGCCCGACCATACTATACCATTCACCACTATGGTAAAAGGTGTTCTTTTTCTTGTATAAAGACAAATATTTGCTAAATTTTGCCATCATACAAACATTTTCTCAAAACTTATATATTTAAGCTGTTTTTGTCATTTTGACTTATATGCGGGCTAGGGTCAAAGGTGGACCGATTATCTTGAAATTTAGCAAATTTATTACTGTTTATACAAAAATTATGAATGAGAAAAATAAAATCAATATTCTCATTATCTTCAGATTTATGAGCCTTTTTTATTGGTTTTCGTCTCATTTAGTGCGTTTTGACAGAAGAGTTTGTATGGGAGCTTTGGCCAAATGTGGGCCGATTTCAACGAAATTTGGTACAGTGATTAAAGTCTGTATAAGGAGTATTTGTTTCAAATTTCATGAAAAAATATTTATATTTGTGGCCAATATATCAATTTCGGGAAGTGAGACCTATGGAAGGTACCATAAATAATAGACCGATTTTGACGAATTTCTATAGCCATGGTTCTACTATCAAAAAAATGATCTGTGCCGAATTTCATCAAATTACCTTTAGATTTGCGACCTGTAGTTTGATTACAAGGTTTATATGGGGGTCCAGCCAGCCAGACAGACGGACGGACATCGCTAAATCGACTCAGAAAGTGATTCTAAGTCTATTGGTGTACTAAAAGGTGAGTCTAAGACAAATATTTCTATGCGTTACATACATCAGCACAAACTTATAATACCCTTTCCACCTATAGTGGTGAAGGGTATAAATATAGTATCATATAACTAGACATTATTATATTATACTGAAAATACTAAATATAAAAGAGATTTTATACTCATACTTCATAACCGAAATCGAATTTTTAATATCAATTTGTGCTTCTACTTCTGCAGATAACTCTTTTATTCTACAAAAGTTTCAAGACAAACTAACCAACAAGACTCAACAAAAAAACTACAAATATTTTCATAACTACAATTTTACTCAAAAATTGATTGCAATTGGAAGACAAACAATTAAGAATGGAAAAGAAAATCATAAAATTCTTTTGTTTTCATTTTGCCAATCAATTTGAAAAGTTTTTAGAAAAAAAAAACTATTTCAAGAACAAAACTCTTGGTATGTAACTTTATGACTTAGGGGTTTGAGGGTAAAATATATATTTTACCATCTAGACAATGAAACTTCTATCAAAGTTTATCCATAAATTTCTGTTTATGATGTCTCCATCATAAAAGGAGCAAGGACAATTATAGTTTTGGGCATATTGATTTTGTAAAAGTGTCTATAAAAAAAAACTTCAATGAATCTTTAATGAAAATAAAAGCTCACCATATTAAAGCTTTAAAGAAGTGCAGATAATGTAAGGCATGGACAGACTGACGTAAATAAAAGGGTATAGACTAAGATATAAACAAAGAAGACTAGGACATAGCCTAACAAATAGACTCAGACATAGACTAAGACATAGACTAAGACATAGACAAAGATAAGACTAAGACATAGACTAAGACATAGACTAAGACATAGACTAAGACATAGACTAAGACATAGACTAAGACATAGACTAAGACATAGACTAAAACATAGACTAAGACATAGACTAAGACATAGACTAAGACATAGACTAAGACATAGACTAAGACATAGACTAAGACATAGACTAAGACATAGACTAAGACATAGACTAAAACATAGACTAAGACATAGACTAAGACTTAGACTAAGACATAGACTAAGACATAGACTAAGACATAGACTAAGACATAGACTAAGACATAGACTAAGACATAGACTTAGACATAGACTAAGACATAGACTAAGACATAGTCTAAGGCATAGACTAAGACATAGACTAAGACATAGACTAAGACATAGACTAAGACAAAGACTAAGACATAGACTAAGACATAAACTAAGACATAGACTAAGACATAGACTAAGACATAGACTAAGACATAGACTAAGACATAGACTAAGACATAGACTAAGACATAGACTAAGACATAGACTAAGACATAGACTAAGACATAGACTAAGACATAGACTAAGACATAGACTAAGACAAAGACTAAGACATATATTAAGACATAGACTAAGACATAGACTAAGACATAGATTAAGACATAGACTAAGACATAGACTAAGACATAGACTAAGACATAGACATAGACTAAGACATAGACTAAGACATAGACTAAGACATAGACTAAGACATAGACTAAGACATAGACTAAGACATAGACTAAGACATAGACTAAGACATAGACTAAGACATAGACTAAGACATAGACTAAGACATAGACTAAGACATAGACTAAGACATAGACTAAGACATAGACTAAGACATAGACTAAGACATAGACTAAGACATAGACTAAGACATAGACTAAGACATAGACTAAGACATAGACTAAGACATAGACTAAGACATAGACTAAGACATAGACTAAGACAAAGACTGAGACATAGACTAAGACATAGACTAAGACATAGACTAAGATATAGACTAAGACATAGACTAAGACATAGACTAAGACATAGACTAAGACATAGACTAAGACATAGACTAAGACATAGACTAAGACATAGACTAAGACATAGACTAAGACATAGACTAAGACATAGACATAGACTAAAACATAGACTAAGACATAGACTAAGACAGAGACTAAGACATAGACTAAGACATAGACTAAGACATAGACTAAGACATAGACTAAGACATAGACTAAGACATAGACTAAGACATAGACTAAGACATAGACTAAGACATAGTCTAAGACATAGACTAAGACATAGACTAAGACATAGACTAAGACATAGACTAAGACATAGACTAAGAAATAGACTAAGACATAGACTAAGGCATAGACTAAGACATAGACTAAGACATAGACTAAGGCATAGACATAGACTAAGACATAGACTAAGACATAGACTAAGACATAGACTAAGATATAGACTAAGACATAGACTAAGACATAGACTAAGACAAAGACTAAGACAAAGACTAAGACTAAGACATAGACTATGACATAGACTAAGACATAGACTACGACATAGACTAAGACATAGACTAAGACATAGACTAAGACATAGACTAAGTCATAGACTAGTACATAGACTAGGATACATTTTATAGAAATTTTGCTACATACTTTTTAACGATGCACAAAAATTCTTTTAGAAAATTTAACAATATGAAAAATTTCGTATAGAAAATGTTATGTTAATATTTTTTTTTTTAATTTTCAAATACATTTTTTATTCATGAACTTGTTGTTTAACAAACGATTTTATTTTTCATTCTATTGTCTATTCTCAAGAGTAAAAGTATCTGCAAGAACTAAAGCACATGTGGAAATATTTTCTATGAAAATCTATATCTAATGTCAAGGTTGCACATCTTACACTCAGTTGAGATGATCTAGTGAAATGTACTCAAACAATAGAAATGTAATGAAGGTATCGTCAAGGTGGAGTTGAATTGAAATATTACACTATGGGGCAAAATCTTACTTTTTAATGAGATTATTTTCTATGCCGAGATTGTCATAAACGAAGTATGAAAGTAAAATTATCGGTTAAGTATGATTCCAAATATTTGCGGCTAATTAATTTAATTTTTCTAAACATTGTTGACGTGAAACAAAACGTGATTCTAAGGGGATCGTTATATTTGAAGGCATAGTAACAATATTGCGGAGTCTACAAAAACTGAAGGAATTAAAGGATGTGTAGTATTAAAATCATATTTCAAAGAATTCAGATTTTTACTGCTTTTGCTCGTCAGCGTTACACATGATGGTCATTTTAATTTTCGTGGTATGTTCTTTTTTACTGTTAAAAATTAGAAATATCTTTAATTTAAAATTTATGTTAAATATATTTTAATTTATGCCAAATTAAGGCCTAGAAAAACTTTAATAAATTCTTAAAAAAAATACTTTTAGGCAACTAAATAAACTTGTATACAAAGATTGTTGTAACTTAATTGCAAATTAAATTCTTTTAGGCCTTCAAAATTTTTTAATGAAAAAATCCAATTTTTGCTGAAAGTTTTTTAAGCAAAAGTTTTAAACTTAAGTCAGTCTGTTTCATTTTTGACTCACACTTTTAGACTGAAATTTTTCTACTTAATAATTCCCTTTGGAAAATTTTTTCTTAGATTTTTTATCACAAAATTGCTTTCAAATGGAGCGAAAAGAATAAATGCATAATATTGAATTCTTTATTTTTTGCTGCTCAAGAAAAACGAAACGGAAACTTTTAGGTGGCTGAATGGATGGATGGATGAATCAATAGAAAAATGTGTTTAGTAAATAAATTTATTTGAAAAATACCATTAACATAATGGCTTAAATTACAACAGATGATTTATTTAATATTTGAAAACGATTTTACTTACTTGAATTCAAAAATAATACATACAATATAATAAATTAGGTATCATGTTAGATATATTTCATTAGGCGTTTGATTAATTAGAAACCAAAAATATTAATCATACGCACTGTTAGGAGTATAGCATACAGAGGCTCCATATTGAAAAAATTTATATAGAAAATTTTTCATAATGAAAAAATTTCTATAGAAAATTTTTCATAATGAAAAAATTTCTATAGAAAATTTTTCATAATGAAAAAATTTCTATAGAAAATTTTTCATAATGAAAAAATTTCTATAGAAAATTTTTCATAATGAAAAAATTTCTATAGAAAATTTTTCATAATGAAAAAATTTCTATAGAAAATTTTTCATAATGAAAAAATTTCTATAGAAAATTTTTCATAATGAAAAAATTTCTATAGAAAATTTTTCATAATGAAAAAATTTCTATAGAAAATTTTTCATAATGAAAAAATTTCTATAGAAAATTTTTCATAATAAAAAAATTTCTATAGAAAATTTTTCATAATGAAAAAATTTCTATAGAAAATTTTTCATAATGAAAAAATTTCTATAGAAAATTTTTCATAATGAAAAAATTTCTATAGAAAATTTTTCATAATGAAAAAATTTCTATAGAAAATTTTTCATAATAAAAAAATTTCTATAGAAAATTTTTCATAATGAAAAAATTTCTATAGAAAATTTTTCATAATGAAAAAATTTCTATAGAAAATTTTTCATAATGAAAAAATTTCTATAGAAAATTTTTCATAATAAAAAAATTTCTATAGAAAATTTTTCATATTGAAAAAATTTCTATAGAAAATTTTTCATATTGAAAAAATTTCTATAGAAAATTTTTCATATTGAAAAAATTTCTATAGAAAATTTTTCATATTGAAAAAATTTCTATAGAAAATTTTTCATATTGAAAAAATTTCTATAGAAAATTTTTCATATTGAAAAAAAATTTCTATAGAAAATTTTTCATATTGAAAAAATTTCTATAGAAAATTTTTCATATTGAAAAAATTTCTATAGAAAATTTTTCATATTGAAAAAATATCTATAGAAAATTTTTCATATTGAAAAAATTTCTATAGAAAATTTTTCATATTGAAAAAAAATTTCTATAGAAAATTTTTCATATTGAAAAAATTTCTATAGAAAATTTTTCATATTGAAAAAATTTCTATAGAAAATTTTTCATATTGAAAAAATTTCTATAGAAAATTTTTCATATTGAAAAAATATCTATAGAAAATTTTTAATATTGAAAAAATTTCTATAGAAAATTTTTCATATTGAAAAAATATCTATAGAAAATTTTTAATATTGAAAAAATTTCTATAGAAAATTTTTCATATTGAAAAAATTTCTATAGAAAATTTTTCATATTGAAAAAATTTCTAATTTCTAAATTTCTATAGAAAATTTTTCATATTGAAAAAATTTCTATAGAAAATTTTTCAAATTGAAAAAATTTCTATAGAAAATTTTTCATATTGAAAAAATTTCTATAGAAAATTTTTCATATTGAAAAAATTTCTATAGAAAATTTTTCATATTGAAAAAATTTCTATAGAAAATTTTTCATATTGAAAAAATTTCTATAGAAAATTTTTCATATTGAAAAAATTTCTATAGAAAATTTTTCATATTGAAAAAATTTCTATAGATAATTTTTCATATTGAAAAAATTTCTATAGAAAATTTTTCATATTGAAAAAATTTCTATAGAAAATTTTTCATATTGAAAAAATTTCTATAGAAAATTTTTCATATTAAAAAAATTTCTATAGAAAATTTTTCATATTGAAAAAATTTCTATAGAAAATTTTTCATATTGAAAAAATTTCTATAGAAAATTTTTCATATTGAAAAAATTTCTATAGAAAATTTTTCATATTGAAAAAATTTCTATAGAAAATTTTTCATATTGAAAAAATTTCTATAGAAAATTTTTCATATTGAAAAAATTTCTATAGAAAATTTTTCATATTGAAAAAATTTCTATAGAAAATTTTTCATATTGAAAAAATTTCTATAGAAAATTTTTCATATTGAAAAAATTTCTATAGAAAATTTTTCATAATGAAAAAATTTCTATAGAAAATTTTTCATAATGAAAAAATTTCTATAGAAAATTTTTTATAATGAAAAAATTTCTATAGAAAATTTTTCATAATGAAAAAATTTCTATAGAAAATTTTTCATAATGAAAAAATTTCTATAGAAAATTTTTCATAATGAAAAAATTTCTATAGAAAATTTTTCATAATGAAAAAATTTCTATAGAAAATTTTTCATAATGAAAAAATTTCTATAGAAAATTTTTCATAATGAAAAAATTTCTATAGAAAATTTTTCATAATGAAAAAATTTCTATAGAAAATTTTTCATAATAAAAAAATTTCTATAGAAAATTTTTCATAATGAAAAAATTTCTATAGAAAATTTTTCATACTGAAAAAATTTCTATAGAAAATTTTTCATAATGAAAAAATTTCTATAGAAAATTTTTCATAATGAAAAAATTTCTATAGAAAATTTTTCATAATGAAAAAATTTCTATAGAAAATTTTTCATAATGAAAAAATTTCTATAGAAAATTTTTCATAATGAAAAAATTTCTATAGAAAATTTTTCATATTGAAAAAATTTCTATAGAAAATTTTTCATATTGAAAAAATTTCTATAGAAAATTTTTCATATTGAAAAAATTCCTATAGAAAATTTTTCATATTGAAAAAATTTCTATAGAAAATTTTTCATATTGAAAAAATTTCTATAGAAAATTTTTCATATTGAAAAAATTTCTATAGAAAATTTTTCATATTGAAAAAATTTCTATAGAAAATTTTTCATATTGAAAAAATTTCTATAGAAAATTTTTCATATTGAAAAAATTTCTATAGATAATTTTTCATATTGAAAAAATTTCTATAGAAAATTTTTCATATTGAAAAAATTTCTATAGAAAATTTTTCATATTGAAAAAATTTCTATAGAAAATGTTTCATATTGAAAAAATTTCTATAGAAAATTTTTCATATTGAAAAAATTTCTATAGAAAATTTTTCATATTGAAAAAATTTCTATAGAAAATTTTTCATATTGAAAAAATTTCTATAGAAAATTTTTCATATTGAAAAAATTTCTATAGAAAATTTTTCATATTGAAAAAATTTCTATAGAAAATTTTTCATATTGAAAAAATTTCTATAGAAAATTTTTCATATTGAAAAAATTTCTATAGAAAATTTTTCATATTGAAAAAATTTCTATAGAAAATTTTTCATATTGAAAAAATTTCTATAGAAAATTTTTCATATTAAAAAAATTTCTATAGAAAATTTTTCATATTGAAAAAATTTCTATAGAAAATTTTTCAATATGAAAAAATTTCTATAGAAAATTTTTCATATTGAAAAAATTTCTATAGAAAATTTTTCATATTGAAAAAATTTCTATAGAAAATTTTTCATATTGAAAAAATTTCTATAGAAAATTTTTCATATTGAAAAAATTTCTATAGAAAATTTTTCATATTGAAAAAATTTCTATAGAAAATTTTTCATATTGAAAAAATTTCTATAGAAAATTTTTCATATTGAAAAAATTTCTATAGAAAATTTTTTATATTGAAAAAATTTCAATAGAAAATTTTTCATAATGAAAAAATTTCTATAGAAAATTTTTCATATTGAAAAAATTTCTATAGAAAATTTTTCATATTGAAAAAATTTCTATAGAAAATTTTTCATATTGAAAAAATTTCTATAGAAAATTTTTCATATTGAAAAAATTTCTATAGAAAATTTTTCATATTGAAAAAATTTCTATAGAAAATTTTTCATATTGAAAAAATTTCAATAGAAAATTTTTCATATTGAAAAAATTTCTATAGAAAATTTTTCATATTGAAAAAATTTCTATAGAAAATTTTTCATATTGAAAAAAAATTTCTATAGAAAATTTTTCATATTGAAAAAATTTCTATAGAAAATTTCTCATATTGAAAAAATTTCTATAGAAAATTTTTCATATTGAAAAAATTTCTATAGAAAATTTTTCATATTGAAAAAATTTCTATAGAAAATTTTTCATATTGAAAAAATTTCTATAGAAAATTTTTCATATTGAAAAAATTTCTATAGAAAATTTTTCATATTGTAAAAATTTCTATAGAAAATTTTTCATATTGAAAAAATATCTATAGAAAATTTTTCATATTGAAAAAATTTCTATAGAAAATTTTTCATATTGAAAAAATATCTATAGAAAATTTTTAATATTGAAAAAATTTCTATAGAAAATTTTTCATATTGAAAAAATTTCTATAGAAAATTTTTCATATTGAAAAAATTTCTATAGAAAATTTTTCATATTGAAAAAATTTCTATAGAAAATTTTTCATATTGAAAAAATTTCTTTAGAAAATTTTTCATATTGAAAAAATTTCTATAGAAAATTTTTCATATTGAAAAAATTTCTATAGAAAATTTTTCATATTGAAAAAATTTCTATAGAAAATTTTTCATATTGAAAAAATTTCTATAGAAAATTTTTCATATTGAAAAAATTTCTATAGAAAATTTTTCATATTGAAAAAATTTCTAATTTCTAAATTTCTATAAAAAATTTCTATAGAAAATTTCTCATATTGAAAAAATTTCTATAGAAAATTTTTCATATTGAAAAAATTTCTATAGAAAATTTTTCATATTGAAAAAATTTCTATAGAAAATTTTTCATATTGAAAAAATTTCTATAGAAAATTTTTCATATTGAAAAAATTTCTATAGAAAATTTTTCATATTGTAAAAATTTCTATAGAAAATTTTTCATATTGAAAAAATATCTATAGAAAATTTTTCATATTGAAAAAATTTCTATAGAAAATTTTTCATATTGAAAAAATATCTATAGAAAATTTTTAATATTGAAAAAATTTCTATAGAAAATTTTTCATATTGAAAAAATTTCTATAGAAAATTTTTCATATTGAAAAAATTTCTATAGAAAATTTTTCATATTGAAAAAATTTCTATAGAAAATTTTTCATATTGAAAAAATTTCTTTAGAAAATTTTTCATATTGAAAAAATTTCTATAGAAAATTTTTCATATTGAAAAAATTTCTATAGAAAATTTTTCATATTGAAAAAATTTCTATAGAAAATTTTTCATATTGAAAAAATTTCTATAGAAAATTTTTCATATTGAAAAAATTTCTATAGAAAATTTTTCATATTGAAAAAATTTCTAATTTCTAAATTTCTATAGAAAATTTTTCATATTGAAAAAATTTCTATAGAAAATTTTTCATATTGAAAAAATTTCTATAGAAAATTTTTCATATTGAAAAAATTTCTATAGAGTGATTGATGGAAATTTTTCATATTGAAAAAATTTCTATAGAAAATTTTTCATATTGAAAAAATTTCTATAGAAAATTTTTCATATTGAAAAAATTTCTATAGAAAATTTTTCATATTGAAAAAATTTCTATAGAAAATTTTTCATATTGAAAAAATTTCTATAGAAAATTTTTCATATTGAAAAAATTTCTATAGAAAATTTTTCATATTGAAAAAATTTCTATAGAAAATTTTTCATATTGAAAAAATTTCTATAGAAAATTTTTCATATTGAAAAAATATCTATAGAAAATTTTTAATATTGAAAAAATTTCTATAGAAAATTTTTCATATTGAAAAAATATCTATAGAAAATTTTTAATATTGAAAAAATTTCTATAGAAAATTTTTCATATTGAAAAAATTTCTATAGAAAATTTTTCAAATTGAAAAAATTTCTATAGAAAATTTTTCATATTGAAAAAATATCTATAGAAAATTTTTAATATTGAAAAAATTTCTATAGAAAATTTTTCATATTGAAAAAATATCTATAGAAAATTTTTAATATTGAAAAAATTTCTATAGAAAATTTTTCATATTGAAAAAATTTCTATAGAAAATTTTTCATATTGAAAAAATTTCTAATTTCTAAATTTCTATAGAAAATTTTTCATATTGAAAAAATATCTATAGAAAATTTTTAATATTGAAAAAATTTCTATAGAAAATTTTTCATATTGAAAAAATATCTATAGAAAATTTTTAATATTGAAAAAATTTCTATAGAAAATTTTTCATATTGAAAAAATTTCTATAGAAAATTTTTCATATTGAAAAAATTTCTAATTTCTAAATTTCTATAGAAAATTTTTCATATTGAAAAAATTTCTATAGAAAATTTTTCAAATTGAAAAAATTTCTATAGAAAATTTTTCATATTGAAAAAATTTCTATAGAAAATTTTTCATATTGAAAAAATTTCTATAGAAAATTTTTCATATTGAAAAAATTTCTATAGAAAATTTTTCATATTGAAAAAATTTCTATAGAAAATTTTTCATATTGAAAAAATTTCTATAGAAAATTTTTCATATTGAAAAAATTTCTATAGATAATTTTTCATATTGAAAAAATTTCTATAGAAAATTTTTCATATTGAAAAAATTTCTATAGAAAATTTTTCATATTGAAAAAATTTCTATAGAAAATTTTTCATATTGAAAAAATTTCTATAGAAAATTTTTCATATTAAAAAAATTTCTATAGAAAATTTTTCATATTGAAAAAATTTCTATAGAAAATTTTTCATATTGAAAAAATTTCTATAGAAAATTTTTCATATTGAAAAAATTTCTATAGAAAATTTTTCATATTGAAAAAATTTCTATAGAAAATTTTTCATATTGAAAAAATTTCTATAGAAAATTTTTCATATTGAAAAAATTTCTATAGAAAATTTTTCATATTGAAAAAATTTCTATAGAAAATTTTTCATATTGAAAAAATTTCTATAGAAAATTTTTCATAATGAAAAAATTTCTATAGAAAATTTTTCATAATGAAAAAATTTCTATAGAAAATTTTTCATAATGAAAAAATTTCTATAGAAAATTTTTCATAATGAAAAAATTTCTATAGAAAATTTTTCATAATGAAAAAATTTCTATAGAAAATTTTTCATAATGAAAAAATTTCTATAGAAAATTTTTCATAATGAAAAAATTTCTATAGAAAATTTTTCATAATGAAAAAATTTCTATAGAAAATTTTTCATAATAAATAAATTTCTATAGAAAATTTTTCATAATGAAAAAATTTCTATAGAAAATTTTTCATAATGAAAAAATTTCTATAGAAAATTTTTCATAATGAAAAAATTTCTATAGAAAATTTTTCATAATGAAAAAATTTCTATAGAAAATTTTTCATAATGAAAAAATTTCTATAGAAAATTTTTCATAATGAAAAAATTTCTATAGAAAATTTTTCATAATGAAAAAATTTCTATAGAAAATTTTTCATAATGAAAAAATTTCTATAGAGAATTTTTCATAATGAAAAAATTTCTATAGAAAATTTTTCATATTGAAAAAATTTCTATAGAAAATTTTTCATATTGAAAAAATTTCTATAGAAAATTTTTCATATTGAAAAAATTTCTATAGAAAATTTTTCATATTGAAAAAATTTCTATAGAAAATTTTTCATATTGAAAAAATTTCTATAGAAAATTTTTCATATTGAAAAAATTTCTATAGAAAATTTTTCATATTGAAAAAATTTCTATAGAAAATTTTTCATATTGAAAAAATTTCTATAGATAATTTTTCATATTGAAAAAATTTCTATAGAAAATTTTTCATATTGAAAAAATTTCTATAGAAAATTTTTCATATTGAAAAAATTTCTATAGAAAATTTTTCATATTGAAAAAATTTCCATAGAAAATTTTTCATATTGAAAAAATTTCTATAGAAAATTTTTCATATTGAAAAAATTTCTATAGAAAATTTTTCATATTGAAAAAATTTCTATAGAAAATTTTTCATATTGAAAAAATTTCTATAGAAAATTTTTCATATTGAAAAAATTTCTATAGAAAATTTTTCATATTGAAAAAATTTCTATAGAAAATTTTTCATATTGAAAAAATTTCTATAGAAAATTTTTCATATTGAAAAAATTTCTATAGAAAATTTTTCATATTGAAAAAATTTCTATAGAAAATTTTTCATATTGAAAAAATTTCTATAGAAAATTTTTCATATTGAAAAAATTTCTATAGAAAATTTTTCATATTGAAAAAATTTCTATAGAAAATTTTTCATATTGAAAAAATTTCTATAGAAAATTTTTCATATTGAAAAAATTTCTATAGAAAATTTTTCATATTAAAAAAATTTCTATAGAAAATTTTTCATATTGAAAAAATTTCTATAGAAAATTTTTCAATATGAAAAAATTTCTATAGAAAATTTTTCATATTGAAAAAATTTCTATAGAAAATTTTTCATATTGAAAAAATTTCTATAGAAAATTTTTCATATTGAAAAAATTTCTATAGAAAATTTTTCATATTGAAAAAATTTCTATAGAAAATTTTTCATATTGAAAAAATTTCTATAGAAAATTTTTCATATTGAAAAAATTTCTATAGAAAATTATTCATTATGAAAAATTTTCTAATGAAATTTTTTCAATATGAAAAATTTTCTATAGAAAATTTTTCATATTGAAAAAATTTCTATAGAAAATTTTTCATATTGAAAAAATTTCAATAGAAAATTTTTCATAATGAAAAAATTTCTATAGAAAATTTTTCATATTGAAAAAATTTCTATAGAAAATTTTTCATATTGAAAAAATTTCTATAGAAAATTTTTCATATTGAAAAAATTTCTATAGAAAATTTTTCATATTGAAAAAATTTCTATAGAAAATTTTTCATATTGAAAAAATTTCTATAGAAAATTTTTCATATTGAAAAAATTTCAATAGAAAATTTTTCATATTGAAAAAATTTCTATAGAAAATTTTTCATATTGAAAAAATTTCTATAGAAAATTTTTCATATTGAAAAAAAATTTCTATAGAAAATTTTTTCAATATGAAAAATTTTCTATAGAAATTTTTTCAATATGAAAAATTTTCTATAGAAAATTTTTCATATTGAAAAAATTTCTATAGAAAATTTTTCATATTGAAAAAATTTCTATAGAAAATTTTTCATATTGAAAAAATTTCTATAGAAAATTTTTCATATTGAAAAAATTTCTATAGAAAATTTTTCATATTGTAAAAATTTCTATAGAAAATTTTTCATATTGAAAAAATATCTATAGAAAATTTTTCATATTGAAAAAATTTCTATAGAAAATTTTTCATATTGAAAAAATATCTATAGAAAATTTTTAATATTGAAAAAATTTCTATAGAAAATTTTTCATATTGAAAAAATTTCTATAGAAAATTTTTCATATTGAAAAAATTTCTATAGAAAATTTTTCATATTGAAAAAATTTCTATAGAAAATTTTTCATATTGAAAAAATTTCTATAGAAAATTTTTCATATTGAAAAAATTTCTTTAGAAAATTTTTCATATTGAAAAAATTTCTATAGAAAATTTTTCATATTGAAAAAATTTCTATAGAAAATTTTTCATATTGAAAAAATTTCTATAGAAAATTTTTCATATTGAAAAAATTTCTATAGAAAATTTTTCATATTGAAAAAATTTCTAATTTCTAAATTTCTATAGAAAATTTTTCATATTGAAAAAATTTCTATAGAAAATTTTTCATATTGAAAAAATTTCTATAGAAAATTTTTCATATTGAAAAAATTTCTATAGAGTGATTGATGGAAATTTTTCATATTGAAAAAATTTCTATAGAAAATTTTTCATATTGAAAAAATTTCTATAGAAAATTTTTCATATTGAAAAAATTTCTATAGAAAATTTTTCATATTGAAAAAATTTCTATAGAAAATTTTTCATATTGAAAAAATTTCTATAGAAAATTTTTCATATTGAAAAAATTTCTATAGAAAATTTTTCATATTGAAAAAATTTCTATAGAAAATTTTTCATATTGAAAAAATTTCTATAGAAAATTTTTCATATTGAAAAAATTTCTATAGAAAATTTTTCATATTGAAAAAATTTCTATAGAAAATTTTTCATATTGAAAAAATTTCTATAGAAAATTTTTCATATTGAAAAAATTTCTATAGAAAATTTTTCATATTGAAAAAATTTCTATAGAAAATTTTTCATATTGAAAAAATTTCTATAGAAAATTTTTCATATTGAAAAAATTTCTATAGAAAATTTTTCATATTAAAAAAATTTCTATAGAAAATTTTTCATATTGAAAAAATTTCTATAGAAAATTTTTCATATTGAAAAAATTTCTATAGAAAATTTTTCATATTGAAAAAATTTCTATAGAAAATTTTTCATATTGAAAAAATTTCAATAGAAAATTTTTCATATTGAAAAAATTTCTATAGAAAATTTTTCATATTGAAAAAATTTCTATAGAAAATTTTTCATATTGAAAAAATTTATATAGAAAATTTTTCATATTGAAAAACTTTCTATAGAAAATTTTTCATATTGAAAAAATTTCTATAGAAAATTTTTCATATTGAAAAAAAATTTCTATAGAAAATTTTTCATATTGAAAAAATTTCTATAGAAAATTTTTCATATTGAAAAAATTTCTATAGAAAATTTTTCATATTGAAAAAATTTCTATAGAAAATTTTTCATATTGAAAAAATATCTATAGAAAATTTTTAATATTGAAAAAATTTCTATAGAAAATTTTTCATATTGAAAAAATATCTATAGAAAATTTTTAATATTGAAAAAATTTCTATAGAAAATTTTTCATATTGAAAAAATTTCTATAGAAAATTTTTCATATTGAAAAAATTTCTAATTTCTAAATTTCTATAGAAAATTTTTCATATTGAAAAAATTTCTATAGAAAATTTTTCATATTGAAAAAATTTCTATAGAAAATTTTTCATATTGAAAAAATTTCTATAGAAAATTTTTCATATTGAAAAAATTTCTATAGAAAATTTTTCATATTGAAAAAATTTCTATAGAAAATTTTTCATATTGAAAAAATTTCTATAGAAAATTTTTCATATTGAAAAAATTTCTATAAAAAAGTTTTCATATTGGAAAAATTTCTTTGGAAAATTTTTTATGAAAAATTTTCTTAATATGAAAAATTTTTTATTAAATGTTGAATATCTACATATAAAATTGATATCCAAATTTTCGAACTAAAATTTTTTCTTAAACCTCTGTGTCTAATTAATTTGAAAATCAGTAGGATATTTTTACAATATATAAATATTGTGTTACATAATTTTTGTTCATAATTTGTCTAAAATTATAAACCATTTACTTTATAATTGATTTGTTCTCAAATTTTAAAATTATGCCCAAACTAATGTTAGAATAATGTATTTAATTATCCTAAATAAACAAGAATAATTACTGCAACTATTTATAATATCACAAATTATAATTCAATTAAAACTTTTTACCCTCTTCTTAGTCGGTGTTAACTTTAGAACCTGTATTTGAGTTTTTTTTAATTAATTTTATAAATATTGTTTATTATTTATGAAAATTCAAATTTTCAATGGCATTGAAACAAAGAGAGAAAAAATATAAAAAGTTTTTAAAAATTTCTAAAAAGCTAAAGTAAAATATTAACTAAAGTTTTTTTTAATAACTAATATCTATTATAAGCTTTAAAACATATTCTCTAGGTTAAAGCTGATTTATAGAAATAGAGTTTAATAGTAAATTTAAAGCAATCTTTAACTCTTTAAAAAAAAGTCAGGAGATATTGCCAATATTTTACTGAGGAAAATCATCGTCATTTATTAACAAATTAAAGCCGTTCACTTTTATTTGTTTATACATATTTGAGTTATTACAATATATTATTATTTAATTTAAAAGGAATTGGGGTGTTTGAAGGTGTTCCGGGAGTGGTGTATTTGGGGCGTCTTACGATCAAACTGTGATCGAAAATATGGTACAATTGTTAGTATAAAACTTCTCGGTTCTGTTCTATTCTGTTCTGTTTTTTTTTTTTTTGTCAAAACTAACACTAATAATACTAACTACACGGTGTAACAAAAAAAACTTTTGTAAAAACTTGAAAAGCTCATTCAAAAACCATTTTCAAAGTTTTCGAAACACGTGCAAAATTTCGAGATATTAGCAAAAAAACTGTTTTTGGGTACGTTGTAGTACTTTAGTACATCTAACTTTCACATTTATAGAGCGATTTAAAAATTTAAACAGTTTTGGAAAGTCAATGCATCAAGCTTTTACAGCCTGTATGTATTTTTTGCTTATATTTTATTAAATTATTTTACAAAAGCAATTATATCAAATTTTTTTTATTTGGTATTACACAGTTTTTTAAAGCTAGCTCTATATAGAAAAAAACGAGATATTACTTATTGATATCGGTGTACATTTCGAAAAGTTTTTCAACTTTTTTCAAAGTTAAAATTTGTAGATTGCAAAGAACATACCTTTTGAATTCATTTCTGATAAAAATGTTTACATGACATGTTAGTATTTACGTAGTATATGGACTACTTATGAAAAGCTCAATAACTTTTAGGCTTTTCGTCTAATTAAAAAAATGAAAACCACGTTTTAGCAACTAAATTCTCTTGTTATTTATTACGTTACAAGTGAACCTCCACGGTCCTTCGAATCTTCAAAATCGATTTTCTTAAAATTCTGGCGTGCTACGGTAATACGCCGAGACATGTATTTCTTTATTTTAAGTCTATTTTCATATTCTGTTGACATTACTCATGTGTACTCAAAAAAAAATTTATTTTGTCGTACTGTGTTATAAACTTTTATGAGCTTTCATATAAGAATAAAGTAAAAGAAGTGGACAAATTTTTTGTTTAGATATTCTTATAAAAAATAAGTATGAAAGTGCTATAGTCGGTCAAGTCCGACTATACGATACCCTTCACCACTAAGGTCAAAGGTATTCTTTTTTCTGTATAAAGACAAATAATTGCTAAATTTTGACATTGTACAAATATTTTCTCAAAACTTATATATTTAAGCTGTTTCCACAATTTCGAATTATGTGAGAGCTAGGGTCAAATGTTTACCATTTATATCGAAATTTGGCAAATTGATTACAAATTGAAATTAACTCAAAATTCTCATTATCTTCAGTCTAGATATCATTAAAAGACAAATAAGAAGGTGCTATAGTCGGTCAAGCCAGACCATACGATACCCTTCACCACTTAGGTCAAAGGTGTTCTTTTTCCTGTATAAAGACAAATATTTGTTTAATTTGTAAGGAAGCTATGGTCAACTGTGGACCGATTTGAACGAAATTTGGTACATTGATTTAAATTTACATAAGCAATATTTGATTTAAATTTCATGAAAAAATATTGATATTTGTGGCCAATATATCAATTCCGGGAAGTGGGACCCATGGGAGGTACGATAAATAATGGACCGATTTTGACGAATTTCAATAGCCATGGTGCCATTATCAAAAAAATGATCTGTGTCAAATTTTATCAAATTATCTTCAGAATTGCGACCTGTAATTTGATTACAATGTTTACATGGGGGTCTAGCCAGCCAGACGGACGGATGGACGGACGGACATCGCTAAATCGACTCAGAAAGTGAT
The DNA here is from genome assembly GCA_933228675.1 of Stomorhina lunata. NCBI lineage: Eukaryota > Metazoa > Arthropoda > Insecta > Diptera > Rhiniidae > Stomorhina > Stomorhina lunata. The sequence goes on from OW121742.1 coordinate 52,054,874, forward strand.
TCTAAGCCTATTGGTATACTAAATGGTGGGTCTAAGACAAATATTTCCATGCGTTACATATATCATTGTAACAGCTGTAATCAATTTGCCTAATTTCGAGATAATCGGTCCAGTATTTGATTTAAATTTCATGAAAAAATATTGATATTTGTGGCCAATATACCAATTCCGGGAAGTGGGACCTATGGGAGGTACCATAAATGATGGACCGATTTTGACGAATTTCAATAGCCATGGTCCCATTATCAAAAAATGATCTGTGCCAAATTTCATCAAATTATCTTTAGAATTGCGACCTGTAGTTTGATTAAAAAGTTTACATGGGGGTCCAGTCAGTCAGACGGACGGAATCCGTCGACTCAGAAAGTGATTCTAAGCCTATTGGTATACTAAAAGGGGTCTAAGACAAATATTTCCATGCATTATATACATCAGCACAAACTTATAATACCCTTTCCACCTATGGTGGTGAAGGGTATAATAACAAAACAATTTGTGTGAGTTTTTCCATCAACACATCACATACGTAGCGCATGTATCTGGCCAGATACACTGGTAGTTTGCATGAAGAATTATGTATTTTATTTGAATTTTTTAATGTTTTTTGCATTTTTTACTCAAATCAACTGAATCTGCACTATATTTGCACCCTGAATTATTAAAGCTTAGTATAAATTATATTTCAAATGATAACTATGCCTAAGATATCGAAAATTTTTTGGTGATCGAACCAAAAGAAGTGTTTGATAGTGATAATTATGTTGCCGAAGATCCTTTCCTTAGTAAAGATGATACGAGTACTTTATGCTATAAAAATGAGCCAAATATTAGAATTCGTGTTCGTCAACACATTTCATACATAAAAAATTTGTTATAAACAATTTCTGAAACGAATCGCCATGAAAAATCTGTAGTCGAGAACTGGAATGTAACTCATCTAATTGGAATTGGATGCATTCATCGGTACAATCGGTACGAATATAATATTATCAAAAATATATATATATATTTTTCACCTTAATGTATTGAAATACATAGTGTATCTGGCCAGATACATGCGATACGTATGTCACTTTTGAAACATGACGGAGGGTTAAAAAAGTAATTAATAAGTAATATCCTTCCCATTAATGGTGTAGAGAAAATCCAACATTATTCTTTATACAAGTGCAATATATGAAAGGACATAATAAAATTAGTATTTAAAATGCACAAATGATTATTGACAACATAAATAATTTCAATTTATTGCAGCCAATTTAAAATGTAAAGTTTGCTAAAAAGGCTACTATACACAGGCCAGTGAAATATTTGACATAAATAATATTTATTATTTTCGTCAATTAAAAATTTTAGAAAATCCCATTTGTTAATAGTAACATTTTATTTTCCATTGCAATACGAGTACATATTACACTGGGCATCAGAAGTTTTATATTTTTTGAAAATTTAATAAAATTTCCAAATATGTATATTTTTTTAGACCATTATTGAAAACATCGACTATTTTAATTATTTGATTTGTTTTTACATAGAGAAATTTAAATACCTCTTTATACCAAAATAATATTATTGTATAATATTTTGGTATGGAGCATGTTTTTAAAATATGTGTAATTACACATTTTTAATATCCAAAATAAAATATTAATTTATACACACAAACATATTTATTAGGGTGGGTCGTTTTTGACTTTTGTCTCTGATCGACTTCTAATAGTGAAATTATATGGCCAAATTATGTCAATCGGAAGTGTGCATTATTATTGATTAATTTTTAGGATACGAGACCGCGCAACCAAAGTTTTTGAGTCCATTTGTATGGGGAAAACTGAGAGTATTTACAGTTTTTGCTACATTTCGTCCATTTACAATTTATTTTAAAGAGAAAAGATAATGAAATTTAATAGTAAACTAATGCAGCTTTAATTAAAGTCATCAATATTTGAAATCCATAAAACAGTTTTGAAGTTATTGCGACTTCCCCCAAAAATTTTGTGTCCTTGACAATATGCCTAGTAGGCATTGCCTACACCGCTAGAAAAAACTACTTTGGACTAAAGTTCGCAAAGCAAGACATGATTTATCATTTTAAGACTTATAAGTACTTCATAGTTTAATCTTGTTAAAATATAACAATATTTACTTAGTTTTTTTCATAATCGAAAATGGGTAATTTTCAAAAAATTAAAAAATGCGTTTTAAAACCCACCTGAGGTTTTAAAACGCATTTTTTAATTTTTTGAAAATTTTGTTAAACAAATATTACAAATTTGAATTTCTCTCATCCGTGTATTAAAATAGATAAAAGATAATGAAACTCAAAAAAATTGAGGTCGATATCTCAAACCCTTTTCCCGTACCTTGTGTTCGAATTCGACGAATTTCGCAAAAAAGTATTTTTTGCTCATAGTTTGAGTAAATGCTTCATAAATCTTTATATGGAATAAAATTATCCATACTATGGAAAATATAAACAGGTTCTTTGTTTTTAAAATTGGGTAAACTTAACCCTTTTTTCCGGAGGCAAAAATGAAAAATTTTATTTTTTGTATATTTTTTTATTTTTTAAATACGTAATGTTATTAATTTATTACTAATTTTTAATAAATATACTTAAAAGTAATTATTTTACACTAAGGCAGTCTTTTGTATTAAAAAAAATATCTTAACCCTTTTTAGATATGGGGTCAAAAATGATTCAAGTTTTTTTTTTGGCACTTTTTTCAGCAAATCGCAATAACTTCAAAACTGTTTTATGGATTTCAAATATTGATGACTTCAATTAAAGCTGCATTAGTTCACTTTTAGATTTCATTATCTTTTCTCTTTAAAATAAATTGTAAATGGACGAAAGTAGCAAAAACTGCAAATACTCTCAGTTTTCTCCATACAAATGGGCTCAAAAACTTTGGGCCCGTTGCGCGGGCTCGTATACTAAAAATAAATCAATAATATTTTGCACACTTCCAATTTGGCCATATAATTTCACTATTAGAAGTCGATCAGAGACAAAAGTCAAAAAACGACCCACCCTAAAATTTTTATAGTATATTTCAATTTACGATATTCACCGAAAATCTAAAATTTTTATTACTAAATTATTCACATTTAAATATTTGCCAACAATAAATGTTACTACAACCAACAACATTTTGCCGTAATATCGTTAGCAAAAGTTTTCCCAAACATCAGCAACAACAACAACAACTAATGCAACAAAAATGGAAAAATATGAAATTAAAATTAAAAATCCGCACGTGTTATTATTTAGTTCATAAACAAGAATAATAATGACATCAACTGCCGGTTTCTAATGTAAATGTGAGGATGGAAACATGAATTTATTCACTCATTCGTACATTCACTTGCAAAGTCATTCCGTTCTATTCCGTCCGCCCTTTCAACTGAATATATATTTAGTCATAGTCATTGTGACTTGTTACACATTTATAAATACAGATTCCTGTAATAATTTCAGCAAACTGTGACAGATAGTTAAAGCATGTTAGCGGAAATACAGTAGGGAAGAAAAGTATGATGACAGGGAAATTAAATATGACTCTTTGAGTAATATTAAAACTTATAGTCACTTAACTGCTCAATGTAATAGCTTTTCTCATTACTATCATTACATTCACTTTAATGTACAAATAACAATAAAATCTACTTATGTGAGGAAAAACGTTGCAAAAGAAAAACAATAAATACAGCGAAATATCACAGAAATAGCAACTGGCAATGACTAAAATACTAACAATACAACTTTAGATTACATATCGCCGTTTCCGGCGACACATTCATAGTTTGTTGGCAAAAAAAAAACAGAATATAGAAAGGGAAAATAGTGAAAAACACAAATTGTCAAACAACTGAAGTCCTTATGAAACTTGTGGTACTAAGTTGGTACATGCTGTCACTTAAAACATGCAGTAAACAGAGAAAAATCATTCCCATATACTTTAAATTATTACACTGTGCTCGTTTTTGACAACTTTTTTGATCGACAAAAGGAGACCTAGTGGGTAAAGATAAAACGAGTTCACTGAATTCAATGGTCCCTACCTTATTTTAGGTTAGCTCTACCGTTCGAGATATAGCGTTATTTAAAAAATGGAAAAGGTTACGCAATAAATATTCGAAAACTGATTATTTTCTTGAATTTAGGAAAAAATCGAAATTCGGCAGCAAAGTTATCTTTCAGAAATACAATTTGTAAATATGAGCAGTCTTTTTATACCCTTCACCACCATGGGTGGAAAGGGTATTATAAGTTTGTGCTGATGTATGTAACGCATAGAAATATTTGTCTTAGACCCACCATTTAGTATACCAATAGGTTTAGAATCACTTTCTGAGTCGATTTAGCGATGTCCGTCCGTCTGGCTGGCTGGACCCACCCCCATGTAAACCTAGTAATCAAACTACACTCGCACTTCTAAAGATAATTTAATGAAATTTGGCACAGATCATTTTTTTGATAGTAGGATCATGACTATTGAAATTTGTCAAAATCGGTCAATTATTTACGGTACCTCCCATAGGTTCCACTTCCCGGAATTGATATATTGGTCACAAATATAAATATTTTTTCATGAAATTTAAAACAAATGCTGCTTATATATACCTAAATTACTGTGCCAAATTTCATTCAAATCGGTCCACATTTAGCCATAGCTCCCGTGCAAACACTTCTTTAAAAACTCACTAAATAAGACAAAAATCACTAAAACGATCGTAAAGTCTTAAGATAATGAGAATTTCGAGTTTATTTTCTGCACAAATAATGTTTGTAACATTTGTAATCAATTTGTTAAATTTCGAGAAAATCGGTCCACATTTGAACCTAGCTGTCATATAAGTCCAAATGACGAAAACAGCTTAAATATGTATATTTTAAGAAAATCTTTGTATATTGGCAAAATTTAGCAAATATTTGTCTTTTTATAGGAAAAAGAACACCTTTGACATTAGTGGTGAAGGGTAACGTATGGTCGGGCTTGACCGACTATAGCACTTTCTTACTATGATTTTGAAAACGAAAATTTTTGTAATTTTTCAAAATAAATAACACTTATTTATACTTCGATTTCCGTATGAGATATCTTCATAAAAAGATTTTAAAAGCATCAGTCTATCACATTTTAGTTTTAAAGATCGAGAATAAAGTGAAATAAATATTTTGACATTTAGGTATATAACACAATATTTGCTTTAAAGTCTGAGTTTTCGATCGATATCGAACGATGCAAACTGAAAACTCAAACTTTTAAGCAATTTTGTATAACATACCTTAAGGATTTTCAAAATAGCTTAGTTTGAAAAATGTTTAATAAAATTTGATATATAAACATATCCGTTTGTTTGTCACAACATTTAGTTTAAATGAAATTCTTTTACTATCAGGGAAATTTTGACAAATAAGTTGCAATCTAGAGAACCTTATATATTATACATTATTTTGATTATTCTAAAAGTATGCAATACAAAAGTTTCTATAATATATTACATTTCGATGTATACCCACCATCAAAAAGAATGGGGGGTATATTGAGATTGTCATTCCGTTTGTAATTTTCTTAATATTGGCTAAAAATCAAAAACGATATATATTCTGAATCCTTATGACGATTGAGCGATGTCCGTCTGTCTGTTCGTCTGTCTGTTGAAATCACGATAACGCCTAAACGAAAGGAACTAGCTCACTGAAACTTAGTAAAAACATTCTTCTTTGGTATTGAAATTGGGCAAAATCGGTTAATATTTGATCATAGCTCCAGTATAACCTCGTCTAGGCTAATCGCTTATTCGCTAATAAATGACAAATTATAACAGCTATGACGACAAAATTTGGTATCTAGAAGACTTACATAAGTACTACTACCATTTGACCTTATAAAACTTACGGAAACACAAAAATACAAAAAGGAAAGGGGGTTTACGTCCTTCTGTCCGCTAGATAAAAGCGCGATAGCGCCTTAACGAAAAGGGCTACAGCAACAAAATTTTACAAAAGGAAGTCTTATGTGAATGCCAACGGTCACCGTTTGAATATTGGCTAAAAATCAAAAACGATATATATTCTGAATCCTTATGACGATTGAGCGATGTCCGTCTGTCTGTTCGTCTGTCTGTTGAAATCACGATAACGCCTAAACGAAAGGAACTAGCTCACTGAAACTTAGTAAAAACATTCTTCTTTGGTATTGAAATTGGGCAAAATCGGTTAATATTTGATCATAGCTCCAGTATAACCTCGTCTAGGCTAATCGCTTATTCGCTAATAAATGACAAATTATAACAGCTATGACGACAAAATTTGGTATCTAGAAGACTTACATAAGTACTACTACCATTTGACCTTATAAAACTTACGGAAACACAAAAATACAAAAAGGAAAGGGGGTTTACGTCCTTCTGTCCGCTAGATAAAAGCGCGATAGCGCCTTAACGAAAAGGGCTACAGCAACAAAATTTTACAAAAGGAAGTCTTATGTGAATGCCAACGGTCACCGTTTGACCATAGCTCCCATATAAGAAACTTACAGAAACACAAAAATACAAAAAGAATAGGAGATTTATGTCCGTCTGTACATCAGATAAAAGTGCGATATCTCCTCAAATACAAGAGCTAGAGAGACAAAAGTAATTTTGATATGTTATAGAAGTCGTGTACTGAAAATGAGCGAAATCGGTTCACATTTAGTTAGAGCTCCCATATAACCCAGCCCCGGGAAACACGTGAATGCTCATAAATTGAGTACAATTGTAATAGCTATGACGACTAAATTTAGAACAGAGAAGTTTTATGCAACTAATGGTCAATATATCAAATTTTATAGGAATCGGTCCATATACGACTATAGCTTTCATATAAAAAACTCTCCCGGAAACTAAAAAATATTTAGCAAGGACCAGTTAAAAAGCTATTAAATTGGAAACTGTGACAGCTATTGCCACTAAATTCTGCTTACAATTGGTTAACATTTGGATATAATTCTTATATATATAATAAATCCCCTTTTTTATATCTACAATCAAAAAGCAGCATATTAAGATTATGTATATGGTAGATGCATTACGAACTTCTAACAAAATATATGGACCTGTCGTATTACTATCAACTTCTTTATCCTAACTAAATATTAAGATAAACGAAAAGTATTTATCAACTTATTAATGTTGAACCATACCCGGTTACGATAACGAATTTTTTTTCAAAGTAAATAAATACTAGGAAACCACTTACAGACATTAAATGTTGAACTACAAAGCTACTGCAACCGAAGTTATGCCAAATATTTTACCAACAATACCAACTAGCGTAACAACTTTTTTCCAATTTGATCCACGTTTTGAATTTGCTGCACCCTCGTAGATATATGAGATATGTTTCTAAATTTAATACAACTTGATGGTGGGTATCTAAGATTCGGAACAGCCGTATATAACTCTCTTACTTGTTTTTAATATGACACTCGTTTTGACTAATATCTATTATTAAATGTTCAAAAATAGCTCGAAGACACTAGTGGGTATTTTTGTTATACTCTAAATCCGAAATTATAATTCAACCAGGAAAGAGACTTCTGAGAAATACTAACGATTTTTTAACTCAAAGTCGTATGAAGTCATTAGACGATAGCATGATAACAGTGGACAGAGTACAATGTCAATGCCAGGCTCTAGAAAAGACTGTTGAAGAAATGGGTATTATTGTTGACTTTTTCCCAGAAGACTTATCAAAGTCGATCGGAAAACTCTGACTTCTAAATTGATGAGAAGCATTCATAAACAATATATTGTTTTGTATACTACCCAAGATTCTGACAAACGGTTGCGATCACTTGATGATCAGACTGCTACAAAGGCCATGGTATATGCTGTAGATTCTGATAAAAGCTGTCACCGATAGAAAGCAGCAGATGACATCTTTCCTAGGAACAAGTAGAGTTATATCTCGATATCTAAGAATTTCTCTGTTTACAAGGTCGTACTCAAACTGTTAGTTTTAACGTAGATCATAAGTTATAGTTATATATAAGTATAGTTTTAATCTGATCATAAGTATAGAAGAAGAATACACCATTCTTCAAGAGAAGTAGAAAAATTCTGCCTATACTTGATTTCTGGGATCACTTAAATTTGTTTATCAAAAATTTAAAAACGATAGTTCCTGCCGGATATGATTGCCAAAAGAAATGGGAAATTTTTTAAATTAAAAAAAAATAATGGGAAATGTTCAAGTTTTCCCAAAATAAATGGGAAAATTTCAAAATTTCCCAAAATAAAGGATAATTTTCAAAATTTCCCAAAGTAAAGGATAAATTTCAAAATTACAAATATTCAAAAATTTTCAAAAATAATGGGAAATATTCAAAATTTCACCAAAAAATTTAAATTTTTTTAAAATTACCGAAAATGATAGGTAGGTTTAAAATTTTTCCAAAAAAAAAATGATAAATTTTCAGAATTTCCCATTATATTGGGAAATTTTAAAAATTTCCCTATACAATAGTAAATTTTTAAAATTTTCCAAAATAAAGGGAAATTTTAAACATTTCCCAATATAATGGGAAATTTTTAAAATTTCCAAATATAATGGGAAATTTTTAAAATTTCCCAATATAATGGAAATTTTTAAAATTTCCCAATATAATGGTAAATTTTTAAATTTCCCTATATAATGGGAAATTTTTAAAATTTCCCAAAATAATAAGAATTTTCAAAATATCCCAAAATAATGGGAAATTTTCAAAATATCCCAACATAATGAGAAAATTTCAAAATAAACCAAAATAGTGGAAAATTTTCCCAAAAGTTTTTCTATAAAAAGTACTTTTGTATTACAGTTTTTCTAAATAGAACACCTCTGTATAACAGTTTTTCTATAGAAAATTCGTTTTTATAATAGGTTTGATATAAATTACATTTCAATATAACAGTTTTGCTATAAAGAATACTTTTGTATAACAGTTTTTCTAAAGAGAATGTAGTTTTTTTTTAGAAAATAGTTTTATATAATAGTTTTTCTATAGGGAATACTTTTGTATAAGAGTTTTTGCATAGGGAATACTGTTTTCAGTAAAACTGCTTTCAGTTTTTCTACCTTTTCTATTGATAATGAGTTTGTATTTGTCAAGAAAATTGTGTCTATACAATTGTAAATACAGTTTATATTAATTAGGATTCTTTTTTACATAAGCTTCCAATCGAGAAAATACTTGATTTTGGGGATCACTTTAATTTTTTTTTTTTTTTATTAAAAACTTAAAATCGGTAGTAGTTTCAAAATTTCCCAAAATGAGAGGAAATTAAAAATAATAGGAATTTTTTAAAGTTTCCTAAAAGAAGGGGAAAGTTTTCCAAAATAAAAACAAAAATTTTAAAAAATTTCCAAAATAATGTGAAATTTTGAAAATTTTTCCAAAAAATGGCAAATTTTCAAAATTTCCCTAAAAAATTAGAAATTTTTAAAATCTCCTCAAAAAATAAGAAATTTTCAAAATTTCCTCAAAAACTGTGAAATTTTAAAACGGAATACTTTCATAAAGTTTTAATAAAACGAGTTCTTTTGTATAACAGTTTTCCTATATAGAACACTTTTGTATAACAGTTTTGTGTAACTGTTTTTCTATAGAGAAATTTTTGTATAATAGTTTCCCTAGTATAACAGTTTTTTTTAATAGAGAATACCTCTGTATATCAGTTTTTCTATAGAAAATACTTTTATATAACAGTTTTTGTATAGGGAATACTTTTGTATAAAAGTTTTTGTAAATTTGCGTTATTTGTTGTTATTTAGACTCATTGTTTAATTCGACTACATGTTATTTTTGTAAGGCTTACCGCCGATTGATTATTTTAATAGAAATTAAATATTGCTTAAATTAATATTGTTGTGACTGGGAATCGAACCCAGGAGCTATGTCATTTGCTATGTTTAGTAGATTGCTGACTTTATCAAGACCCGGTTATATCGTGATAAGTATAAAAAGTCTTTATCTATTATTATATGATATTAAATATCAAGAGACAGACTTAAGACCTAAATCTAAATCTGATGATGCATAATTCTAATACTAATTACACAGCACAACAAAATAAAAAAAATGTCATGTGCTCTTAAAACCACTATACAATTTTGATGTATCATGACTACCTTTGGCAAGATTTTTTTTAAAACATTTTTTTTTTTTTTTTAAATTGCAATTTTTTTAGACGTTTCATCAAATAATTAATGATAACTCAAAAACTACTAGTCCGATATTATCAAAATAAAATCAGAAAAATTGAGATTTACATTGCCTTTAATTCGTCTATATCTATTCCATCGATTTGACTTAGTCACATTTTTTGGTCAATTGCCTTCGGCAAGTCCTCAAGGATATGTAATGGCCAGTGAAAATTGTAATAACTCGAAAACTGTTTAAGCGATTTTAAGGGCATGTAGCTTATTGGAAAAATCACTGACTTTGCACTAAGAACTAGAATCCACTTTTTTGCAAAAGGGGGAATAAATAGCTTTAATTTTACAAAAACTGAAAACTTGTAAATTTTTTTCGATTTAAACGCTATTTTTCAGATTTGGGGACTATGCGCTACGTGTTAACGTTGTCCAATTCGACTAAAATTTTGTGGGTGGAAGTTTCTCACCAAATCTCACAATAATCCGACATGCACCCATTGGAATTGGAAAATTTATTTTTTTCATACATTTGAAAACCCGCTATAATGCGTATATTAAACAAAAAACTAAAATTTTGTGAAAATGAGCGAATTCGCTAAATTGTGAATAAATTCGAAAAATATCAATCGATTTTGATGCTCGATTTCTCATTTTGTTGATATTATATGTCGCTATGCGATAAAATAATAAATCTGGAAGTTTTTTGGCGTTTTCGATTTTTCATGATTTTTTTAAAACGAAAATTTTTGCCATTTTTAAGTAAAAAATATATTTTTTTCTTAAGTATTTTATTATAACTCCGATACTATTGATCCGATTGAAACGCGATATATAGACGAATTAAAGACTATGTAAATCTTAATTTTTCTGATTTTATTTTAATAATATCGGACTAGTACTTTTTGAGTTATCATTAATTATTTATAGAAACGTCTAAAAAAAATTGCAATTAAAAAAAAAAATTTAAAAAAAAACCTTGCCATAGAATTTAAAAATTTTACCATTTTTGTACTAAGGTAGCCATGATACACCAAATGTATATAGTGGTTACTCGAGCACATTTTTGCTGTTGGCCTGTGTTATCTTTTCGGTGTACAAATAAACATGACTCATTTTCATAAATAAAAGCATAACTTTTAAAATACCACTCTAATTAAAATGACTTTAAACGTACGTTTTTAAAAATATTGTAGTTTTAAAACATAATATGATTTTGCTTAGAATACACACTTTTTCCCTAACTTAGATCAAAACATCTAAAATTTGACTTATTTCACTTTTAGTGTGAATCACTGAACACAATTATGCAATATTCACCAACATTCCAGAAGTTACCAACACTCTTACATAAGAGGATACATCCACACATCATCAAAATAAGTATGTGTGAATTCCTCCCCTGTTACCAAACATTTTTGGACAACATTATCAACTTTTTTTGCTGTAATGTTTTCGTTCATCTTTTTTTTTCAAGCGAAATCATGACAAGTCTGAAAAAAACTGCTTGAAAATTAACAAAGTTTCGTTGTAGCGCCATTAGATGTAATGTGTGTTGGGAAATATGTGACACATTTCACTAAAACATTTCACAAGCAAAATGTTACAAAATAGTTATGGCGATAAAAAAAAAACGAATATGTATATTTTAGTTTTGCAAAAATATTTTTGACATTTTTGCTTTGTAAAGTTAGGGGAAGAAGGTGTCTCCTGATGAGCACATGTCATTAAATAGATTGACGGTGAATATTTGATAAGAGTTAAGGAAATGAATGAAGTAGAAAAGTGATAAAAGATTTTTTTTTAAGAAATAATGATTGAAAAGAAGTTTGGAAAATGTCATATAATAATAAGGTCATTTAAGAAAAGTATTACAAGTTTCTCAATAAATTTTTTGTTTAATTTTTTTATAGACTTTTTATAAAGAAATACAAAAAATTTTCGACAATTCCTCTGGTAATATCAATATTTTACTTTTTCTTTCAAATTTTTGAGCTTTTTTATTGTTATCTTATTGTACCTACTGACCAAGTTTTTCATTTAAACTTTATAAACTATAAAGTTTAAAAAAATGTACACATGAGTAACTTCATATGACCACCTATGAAGGAGTTTTAGTAAAACTATGTTCTACAAAATATTACCAAATTTAAAAAATCTATGTAGCTTCAAAGGAACTGCTGACAATTTTTCTACATTTTATGAATTTTCTTTGTGTTAAAAAAATAACAATTGCTTTCCAAGGAAATCACATCTGTGTGACATTGCATAAATTGTCTTTAAAGTGCAATATTTTCATCAAGCTCAAACTAGGTAACATATAATGGTCACTTATATGAATAGTGAGATAACTCAAAATAATAGATTTAAAACTTAGCAGATAAGTTCATTTACCCTTACGTCTTGTGAAAATAAATTCCTATAAATTTTGATTCCATAAAAAAAGTTTAACATTTTTTTTTTTTTTTGGTAAACCAAAAAATCTTTTTCCTTTTTTGAATAGTTGGTAAGGCCATAATCACCAGGAAAAATACCTTAAATCTTGATAGATCGAAAATTATGCATTTTGTCTAATATATAAGACAAAATAAATAAAAATTATAGTGTCTAAGCAAAATATCAAAATAAATCGTAGTTTATCTTAAAAAAATAAAATTTTTCCGTTTCATCTTTTCTTTAAAAGACTGGGAGCCTTTCATCTACGCTCGTAGTGCTTTAAATAAATTATGCCAAGTAAGAAAAAGTAAGAACGGTCAAGCCCGTCTATGCCTTTTTTCCAATTTCAACAGCAATTATTCTACTGCCAGTAGAACCATCTGTACCAAATGTTATCAAATTTTCTTAAAAACCGCTACCTGTGCTTTGATTACAATCTTTGTATGGCAGCCAGCCGCACTGTGGGATTTTGCTGGCAAAAAATATATTTTCGAGTATAAAATATCAAAAATGGTATGATGCAGTTTTGCAGAGAACTTTTTTGTTAAGGGAAATGAATAATTTTTTTCAAAAATTTCCTATAAAAATAAGAAATTTTTAAAAATTTTTTGAAAAATTCATATAAGTGACCATTATATGTTAGCTAGTTTGAGCTTGATGAAAATATTGCACTTTAAAGACAATTTATGCAATGTCATACAGATGTGATTTCCTTGGAAAGCAATTGTTATTATCTATAGAAATAAGAAATTTCTTAAAATTTGATAAAAACATAAAAAATTATTTAAAAAAATCCTATAAAAATCACAAACTTTTGAAAAATTTCCATTAAAAATAAGAATTTCTTGAAAAATTTTCTAGAAAAATAGGAAATTTTTGAAAGATTTCCTATAAAAAAAGAAATTTTTTAAAAATTTCCTATAAAAATAAGAAATCTTTAAAAATATTCCTATAACAATAAGAAATTTTAAAAAAATTTCCTATAACAATAAGAAATTTTTGAAAATTTCCTATAAAAAAAGAAATTTTTAAAAAAATTCCTATAAAAATAAGAAATTTTTGAAAAATATCCTATAAAAATAAGAAAATTTTAAAAAATTTCTTATAAAAATAAATAATACTTGTAAAATTTTTATAAAAATAAGAAATTTTTGAAAAATTTTCTATAAAAATAAGAAATTTTAAAAAAATTTTATATAAAAATAAGAAATTTTTGAAAAATTTCATATAAAAGTACAAAATTTTTGAAAATTTTCTATAACAAAAAAGAAGTTTTTGAAAAATATTCTATAAAAATAAGAAATTAAAAAAAAAAAAATTATATAAAAATAAGAAATTTTTGAAAAATTTCATATAAAAGTACAAAATTTTTGAAAATTTTCTATAACAAAAAAGAAATTTTTGAAAAATATTCTATAAAAATAAGAAATTTTTGAAAAATTTCCCATAAAATTATAAATTTTTTAAAAATTTCCAATAAAATTTAGAAATTTTTGAAAAATTTTCTATAAAAATAAGACATTTTTGAAAACTTTCCCAACTGAGAAATTTCCTACCTAAGAAATTTTTGTAAATTTTCCCATAAAAATAAGAAATTTTTGAAAATTTTCGTATGGAAATAAGAAATTTTTGAAAAATTTCGTATGAAAATAATAAATTTTTGAAAAATTTTTAATAAAAATAAGAAATTTTTGAAAAATTTCCAATAAAAATAACAAATTTTTGAAAAATTTCCTATAAAAATAAGAAATTTTCTATAAAAATAAGAATTTTTTGAAAAATTTTTTTATAAATATAAGAAATTTTTTAAAAACTTTTCTATAAAAATAAGAAATTTTTGAAAAATTTCCTATAAAAATAAAAAGTTTTTGCAAAATTTCCCAACAAAATAAGAAAATTTTGAAAAATTTAATATTAAAAAAATAAACTTTTGCAAAATTTCATACAAAAAAGAAATTTTTAGAAAATTTCTTATTAAAATAAGAAATTTTTGAAAAATTCCTATAAGAGTAAGAAATTTTTGAAAAATTTCCTATAAACATAAGAAGTTTTTGAACAATTTTCTATAAAAGTAAGAAATTTTTGAAAAATTTTCATAAAAACAAGAGATTTTTGAAAAATTTTCTAAAAAAAAATAAGAAGAATTTGGAAAATTTTCTATAAAACTAAGAAATTTTTGAGAAATTTTTTATAGGAAATTTCTCAAAAATTTCCTATAAAAGTAAGAAATTTTTGAGAAATTTTCTATACAAATACGAAATTTTTGAAAAATTTTCTATAAAAATAAGAAAATTACTAAAAAAATTTGACCACCTACTAATAGTTGTAAAGAGTACAAACATGATGAAACCAAAACCATCCTGGGGCAAACCCTGAAATATAAAGAGGTTAGCCCAAACCAGATATCTAAAGCTGATTGGAGATTGATTATAATTGCCGACCTGGGGCTTTAAATCCAAAAATTCTACACCTTCGATCAAAAAGTGCAATATCCTTAATTCCCTTCCAGAATCTATGATAAGTAGGAGTATTTAAACAAACTGAGTAAAATCCTCAACTGTCTATTAGAATTTTTGATAATTCTATGGTACCACACCTGAGACCTGGGACTTCAAAGCTAAAAGTTCTTTAGCTTTGAAGACGAGTTACCATATCCTCAACTCCCTTTCAGAATTTTTGAGAGGTTCAATAAAATCGATCTACAAACTTTATCTAAGAATTTCTAACGCATAATGATTATGAGATATTGCATTATCGGTAACGCAATGTTACACCTCATGGAAATACTGGATACACTATGCATATATCGTAATGCAAGCTAGGGCCAAATCATTTCAGAAACATTTGTCTAGTTTACTTTTAGGATAATCCAAATAATATATATAACATAAAAGGTTCGCTACATTGTAACATTTTTGTCAAAAGTTCAATTATAGTAAAAGGCTTTCATTTAAACTTAATATTTTGACAAATGCACGGATATGTTTAGATCTTAAATACCCCTAAAGGTATGTTACACAATATTTGCTTAAAAGTTCGAGTTTTCAATCGATATCGAATGTGACGATTTGTCAAACTCATCGCCTGTAAATACAAGTTCTTTGTTAAGAACTACCTTATAGTTCTGAAGAAAGTTGCTGAGGAGCAGTTCTGGGTGACTTCCCAAGTGAAATGTTGGAGGATTAGATACTGCAGATGTAAATTGCAGGTACTCTACCGGGGTACGAGGATAGGTCTTTTTGGTTCAATTTTTTTAATTTTTCAACATAGTTTTTTATTTCCAGAAAGCTTAAATAACGCGAAAAAAGCTTATGGACATGGATGTCTATGGATGACGCAGAAATGCCCAACATAATATGTGAGTAAGTTAATGTAATTCTTCAAGAGTCTCTTATATAAACTGGTTACTGTTGGCATTAATAAAGGAAACCTAGAAAGACTTCATTCCAAAATTGGTTTTATTGTTAGCATTAGTACAACAATTTGGTTTTTGACTTAAGCCATTATATAGGTATGTAAATATGTATATAAATGCTCTAAATATATTTGGTTTTTTGACTTATGCCATTATATTAGTAAATATGTATGTGTATAAATGCTCTAAATGTATCTAGGGAATCTTTTGTTGCACAAACATATCAAAACTATGTAGTTTCTACTACACATTGTTAGAAACAACATTTTTGTCTACAACTGAAAAATAATTGTATTGTGCTCTTGTTCTTTGGCTTAATGACAGGTGGATTAAACGAAACGATTACATTTGTGACATTTCATAAAACATTGTTGCAGAAGATGAAGAAGAAGAAAAAATAAACGAGGAAAAATTAAATGTTAAAGGAAATTGTTGCTATAAATAACAACAACTTTTTTTTGTTTCGTTAGTTTTTGACACTTGGAAGTGTAGAAACATCAGCTACAAATTGAATATTTCTTTTTCTCTTTCTGCTCTGTATTTAAGGACAATAATAAAAATTTATAAGATGAAAAGTAAAAGTTGCTATTATTAACGAAATAAGAGTGTTAGTGAAATGTTTAATGATCGTTTAAATGATGGGTAAAATGTTATATAAAAGAAAAAGTAGTAATTGTTTAATAAATGCTAGTGGTATCGTGCTATAATACACTTATACTAGTGCTTTCATAATAAATAATTATAAAAGCTCTTCGAAAATATCATTACTTGTGTAAAAACCTATGACACTTATGCTATTACTAACATTAGAAGTAATTATACTGTTATTCCTGATACTAATAATTTTACTGATACCTATGCAATTAATAGCAATATTACTGCTACAAGTACATTTATCAATGCTGAAAATATCGCTAGTAATATCAAAACTTTTACTAAAAAAATTTGGTATTACTTGTACTATTACTATTACTGATACTATTACTAAGACTTCAAACAATTAGTAACACTATTAGCTATTATTACTGATGCACACACTAATATTAATATTGTTACTAATACTAACACAATTCCAATTGTTTTATTTTTACTGATCAGAAATGCTATTACTACCAGTTTTACTAATACTATTGCTTTTACATTTTAAAAAAATTCCAAAAAAAAAAAGAAATTTTTGAACATTTTTCTATAAAATTAGGAAATTTAAAAAATTTTCCTTTTAAAATGGGAAATTTTTAAAAAAATTCCTATCAATCCTATATACAAACAAGTAAGAGTGGTATATTTGGCTTTGCCGAATCTTGGATACCCTTCACCAATGGTGTTGCAAAAGTACTTAATGTAATTCCTAGCAAAATTTGGTTATACTAGTATTATATGCAAAGAGTCTTTAAAATTAAGAGTCGGAAAAAGAAAAGCTTTTCGGTGGCGTCATCATCTAGAATAGTTATGCACCCAAAGGTTAGGTTGGGCAGGAGGCTGATGTCGAGGGAAGCTTCACTTGGGTTCTAAAGTGGTCCCTTTGTGAAAGATAATGATTACTAGACTACAAATAGAGAATGCATATTTAAGCCAGCCAGTAGCTTCGAAATAAAATAGACACATATTTTACGAACATTTAATAGAGTTCGATAGACCAGATAAACCGTGCAGAAAAGATGCTTCAAAATGTAGATGCCCTTACATTTGCAATAGCACATCGATTTGATGAAGTTTAAGTATTCTGGCATGCAACCCAAAAACACAATGCCCAGTGAGGGTTGTGCACTTTAATTCGTACGAATTATCCAACTAGTAAAAGTTCTTGATTAGTTATGTAAAACTCTGAAGTTAGCGGACTGATTTAGGTCAAAGCTTTAACAATGATAAGCTTTAAAATTATAGGGTATACACTCTTAGTTTGAGATACATAAGTGAAATATATAGCTTTTGAATGGATGGATATCAGCTTTGTCGGAAAAGTTATTAAAGATTTACTTATTAATCTGAAGTTAGTTAATTAATTAAAATGAACACTTCATCAATAATATTTGGGATGTATTGTTTTTTCGATCTGTCCGATGGATGTTTGGAAAGTTTTGCTCTAGTTCCTTGTGCAATTTTAATGTGATTTAATTTATCAGCATTAAATCGATTCCCGGTCGGGGTTATATGGGAGATTTCACTAAATGTGAATAGAGCTCGCCCATTTTCAATATCGAACTTTTCAAGAGATCAGAAATACTTTTGTCAAATGTTGTCCCTCTAGAAAGTTTATTTTAGGCGCTATCGCCCTGAATATCAATATTGTACAACGTCTTTATACTAAATGTCATCATCGTATCTTAGGCGAAGTTATACGGGATCAATTGTCAAACGTGAACGGATTTCTCCCAATTGCAATTAAAAAATTTTAATTTTCGTTGATATGTGAGATACTTACATACATATGTAGGTTTTGAACGGATATCATGTAGTTAGCTGCATTTTTGTACTTCCTAGGAAGATCACCTATAATTTGATATATAATACATTCTCAAATGTTATCATAATGTTCAAAAGTCAGACACAAAATTAAGATTAATGCAGAGTGTCTGTCTGCTAAAATCAGATTTGTGGAGCTCCTGGATTTTACACAAAATTTTAGGATATTGTCCCACCCTGAATTTCATCATTGTCGATCAAAACACCATCGCTTAAACGCTAAATTATATCTACCACAAATTACCGAATGCATCAGGATTTAGGTAATCCCCTGCGAAGGACGCTATTAAATTTCATCAAAATAAACACCTGAGATATCGACAAAACAGGAGCTCCAAAAACTTGACTACAACAGAAAAAATTACAGACAGGTAGACGGACGGACAAAAAACAGACGGACGGACGGACGGACAGACAGACAGCCAAACAGACGGACGGACGGACGGACGGAGGTCGCGAAATCGATTCTCCTGCCGATTCTGAGTTGATCGGTACAATTTGAATGGTATTCGTAATCAGATTTGTGGAGTATAGATTTTAGAAAATCCTCACACAAAGAACGATGTCAAATTTCATCACATTCGGTCCATAAACACCTGAGATATCGCTGAAACAATACTTACAAAATGTAAACAAAATTTCTTAGACACGTACTTTGGGCAATTTGCTGTACATCAAATGTAGTGTTATTGCGATATCTCAATTGTTTATGGACCGCTTTTGATAAAATTTAATAACGTGCTTGGCGGGGGAATTTCCTAAAATCTGATATAAAATTTATGTAGGTCCGTGCTCCAGGAGGATGGTTTTTCCTATTTCTGCATTTCATTTTTTCAACAAACATTCTCTAATGCGAACTTTGGGCAATTTGCGATACATCAAATTCAGTGTTTTGGCGATATCTCAGTTGTTTATGGACCGATTTTGATAAAATTTTACAGAGTGTTTTGGGAAACTATTTCCTACAATCTGATATATAATATATTATCACATGTACACCAGGAGTATCTTTTTTCTCTTGGTACTTAAAAGTGTGTTTCAATCAAAAATGTTTAAATTTTCGTCTAATTTTTGGTATTTTTTCGATATTTTCGGTGTTTATAAACCGATTTTAATGAAATTTAATAGCGTTCATTGCGGGAGAATTTCCTAAAATCTGATATATAATTTATGTAAGTCCATCCTCCAGAGGCTTCAGAAACTTGATTTCAACAGACAGACAGACGGACGGACAGACAGACAGTTTCCTATAAAAATAAGAAATTTTTGAAAAATTACCTATGAAAATAAGAAATATTTGAAAAATTTTGTATAAAAATAAGTAATTTTTGAAAAATTACCTATGAAAATAAGAAATATTTGAAAAATTTTGTATAAAAATAAGTAATTTTTGAAAAATTTGCTTTTCATAGCATAGAAATTTTTAAAAAACAAGAAATTTAAAAAAAAATCCTATAAGAATTAGAAATTTTTGAAAAATTTCCCATAAAAATAAGAAATTTTTTAAAAATTTTCTTATAAAAAGAAAAAAAATTTTACAAATTTCTATAAATATCAATTTTTTCCCCTATAAAAATAAGAAATTTTTGAAAAATTTGCTATAAAAATAAGAAATTTTTGAAAAATTTGTTACAAAAATAAACAATTTTTGAAAAATTTCATATAAAAATAAGAAATTTTTAAAAATATTCCTATAAAAATAAGAAATATTTAAAAAATTAGCTACAAAAATATGAATTTTTTGGAAAATCAAGAAATTTTTGAAAAATAAGAAATTTTTGAAAAATCTCCAATAAAAATATGAAATTTTCGAAAAATTTTTTTAAGAAAAGAATTCCTTGTAAAATTTCTATAAATATAACATTTTTTTAATTTTTTTTCTAGAAAAAATAAAGAAATTTTTGAAAAATTTTTTACTAAGATAAGAAATATATGAAAAATTTTATATAAAAATAAGAAATTTTTGAAAAATTTCCCACAAAAATAAGAAATACTTAAAAAATTTCGTATAGAAATAAGTAATTTTTAAAAAATTTCCTATAAAAATAAGAAATTTTTGAAAAACAAGAAATTTTCTTTACAAAAATCTTTGTAAATCTTTCTATAAATATAATTTTTTTTTTAATTTTCTTCCTAGAAAAATAAGGAAGTTTTGAAAAAATTCTTAAAAAAATTAGATATTTTTGAATAATTTAATATAAAAATAATAAATTTTTTAAAAATTTCCTATAAAAATAAGATTTTTTGAAAAATTTTCTTATACAAAAAATTAAATTTTTGAGAAACTTTCCATAAAGATAATTTTTTTTTTTTTTAAAAATTTCCTATAAAAATAAGATTTTCTTGAAAAATTTCGCATAAAAATAAGAAATTATTGAAAAAAAAAGAAATTTTTGAAAACTTCCCATAAAAATAAGAAATTTTTGGAAAATTTCTCATGAAAATAACAAATTTTTGAAAAATTTTCTATAAACAAAAGACATTTTTTATTTGAATTTCCTAAAAAAAAATAATAAATTTTTTAAAAATTTCCTATAAAAGTAAGAAATGAAAAAAAATCTATAATAATAGGAAATTTTTGAAAAATTTTCTAAAAAAATAAGAAATTTTTGAACATTTTTTATTAAAATTTTGAAAAATTTTCTTTTCAAATGGGAGATTTTTAAAAAGTTTTCTATAAACAAAAGAAATTAAAAAAAATATAAATATAAGAAATTTTTAAAAAACTTTGTATCAAAATAAGAAATTTTTAAAAAATTTCTATAAAAATAAGAAATTTTTGAGAAAGTTCTATAAAAGTAAATTTTTTTTGAAATTTCCTATAAAAATAATAAAAATTTCCTAAAAAAAATAATAAATTTTTTAAAAATATCCTATAACTATAAGAAATTTGTAAAAAATTTCCTTTTTAAACAAGAAAATTTTCAAAAATTTCCTATAAAAATAAGAAATTAAAAAAAAATATCTATAAAAAAAGATAATTTTGACAAATTTTCTATAAAATTTAAAATTTTTTGAAAAACTTTATTTTAAAATAAGAAAATTTTCAAAAATTTTCTATTAAAAAGGAAATATTTGAAAAATTCTTCAAAAAAATAAGAAATTTGTGAAAAATTTCCTACTAAAATGAGAAATTTTAAAAAAAAATTCTATAAAAATAAGATATTTTTGAAAAATTTCCTAACATAAGAAATTTTTTTAAAATAAGAAATTTTTTAAAAATTTCCTATAAAAATAAGAAATTTTTTAAAAAATTCATATAAAAATCAGAAATTTTTTAAAAATTTCCTATAAAAATAAGAAATTTTTTAAAAATTTCCTATAAAAATAAGAAATTTTTAAAAAATTTCCTATAAAAATAAGAAATTTTTTAAAAATTGCCAATAAAAATAAGAAATTTTTTTAAAATTTCCTATAAAAATAAGACATTTTTTTAAAAATTTCCTATAAAAATAAGAAATTTTTTAAAAATTTCCTATAAAAATAAGAAATTTTTTAAAAATTTCCTATAAAAATAAGAAATTTTTTAAAAATTTCCTATAAAAATAAGAAATTTTTTAAAAATTTCCTATAAAAATAAGAAATTTTTTAAAAATTTCCTATAAAAATAAGAAATTTTTTAAAAATTTCCTATAAAAATAAGAAATTTTTTAAAAATTTCCTATAAAAATAAGAAATTTTTTTAAAATTTCCTATAAAAATAAGAAATTTTTTAAAAATTTCCTATAAAAATAAGAAATTTTTTTAAAAATTTCCTATAAAAATAAGAAATTTTTTAAAAATTTCCTATAAAAATAAGAAATTTTTTTTAAATTTCCTATAAAAATAAGAAATTTTTTTTAAATTTCCTATAAAAATAAGAAATTTTTTAAAAATTTCCTATAAAAATAAGAAATTTTTTTAAAAATTTCCCATAAAAATGAGAAATTTTTTAAAAATTTCCTATAAAAATAAAAAAAATTTTAAAAATTTCCTATAAAAATAAGAAATTTTTTAAAAATTTTCTATAAAAATAAGAAATTTTTTTAAAAATTTTCTATAAAAATAAGAAATTTTTTTTTAAATTTTCTATAAAAATAAGAAATTTTTGAAAAATTTCCTATAAAACTAAAAAATTTTTGAAAAATTTCCTATAAAAATATGAAATTTTTATAGAAAATTTTCAATTAAAAATTTTTCATTTTATTTTTTTTTATCAAAAATTTTTCTATAGAAAATTAGTATAGTATACATGAGACCTTCTTCAAGAAAAGGGACCTAGTATGTCAAAAACTGCGTTTGGACTTAATAGTGGATTCTGGTACCATAAAATTATTTAAATCTGTAGAATATATTTGTATAATGAAATTATTTATAAAAATATGTTTCTAGGTATTAAAAAAACACTTGTTGACAAAGCATATATCATACAGATTGGATCGGACAACATTATTTTCTTACTTGTTTTCTTTTGAACTTTAGTCAATATAGTCTATTTTTTTTTTAATTCTGTCAAGAAAAAAATATCTACAAGTCTGAAAAAAAGTCTATCATCCCCCTTATTTAGTCACGTACTTCACTAATTCCGTCTGGAAATTTTTAGAAAGTTATTACAAGCACTTTAATTAATTCAAATCAAATTTCAATGAAAATAAGAGAAGAAAAATACAAGGGCATTCCATCATTGTTTTTAATAATTATGCATTGCGCGTTCCAGAGCATTAATTTGAGCTAATAAGGCCTCGTAGTGCAATAGCTTCCGTTTCCGTTTAACGGATAAACAAAAAATTTATATGCGTTGCAGCAAATAAAAGGCATCATAAAAAAATGATGTTGTAAATTTTTAAACCAGCAGCTGCTGGAATAATTTAGACAAGTTAATTTTTTGCTACTGCAAAGAGCCTTCTCCCTTTTCCAAGGACAGTGGAACCTTGAGTATTAGGAAGAGCCTAAATACTTATAAATGATTCAATTTTGTTAATATTTCACTGTATCCTAAAAAACCAAACAGTCTGCTCAGTAAAGCAATTTTCTCATCATGGATAACTTTTTGCAATTGTTTTCATTGTAAGTTCTGCAAAAAAATATATAAAACTGTAATGAAATAATAACATCCATTTTTTAAACAATAGAAATTGCTTTCTTCCTCTTTCTGCGAGTTTTAGATTATTTCGATTCTGTCCTTGTAGTTTTGTGCAGTCAAACAGTTCACATTGTTTTAACATTGATACGAAATATTTACACGATTTTCACACAAATACTCAAAATAAAGTTCCAAAACTTAGGAGCATGACCAGCAGCATAATCATCATTATCCTCCTCCGAGCCACCAGCTTTGAAATTGTTACCATAAATGTTGTGTTATCGTCGTCAACAGCAAAAACAGTAGCCGCCGTAATGAAAGTAAATGTTGTTATGCCAACTCAAAATATTCAGCTAAATAGTCACAGACTTCCAATCTAGAGATGTCTGAGTCTATCATGTACCCAATGTCGACATTATTACTCGGTTATTTAATGACAGACAATCTTGTGAATAATTGCTATGACGATTGTTTTTGGTGGACAAAAACAGAATATGTCAACAAAATTCATTAAATTTTTGATAAATTCATTAAATTTTTGATAAAATTTTTTCTATAGAAAATTTTTGGGTTAAAAAATTTTATATAGAAAATTTTTTATAGAAAATTATTTTTAAACTAAAAATTTTCTACAGAACATTTTTCGATAAAAAAAAAATTATATAGATAATTTTTCAATAGACAAATAGACAAATTGTCGGTACAAAAATTTTTCTATAGAAAATTTGTTGATAAAAAAATTGTCTATAGAAAAATTTTCGGTAAAAAAAATTTCAAAAAAAAATGTTCTATAAAATATTTTTCGGTACAAAAAAATTATGTTGTAGAACATTTTTTGGATAAAAAAAATGTTTCTATATAAAATTTTTGCGTAAAGAAATTTTCCATAGAAAATTTTTTGGTAAAAAAATTTTTCTAATCAAAATTTTTCGGTAAAAAAATTTTTCTATAGAAAATTTTTAACATAAAATTTTCTATAGAATAATTTTTTTGTATCGAAAAATTTTAATATAGAAAATTTTTGTCGAAAAATTTTCTACAGAAATTTTTTTGATCGAAAAATTTTCCATAAAAAAATTTTTTATCGAAAAATTTTCTATAGAAAAATTTGTTTGCCGAAATATTTCTGTTACCGAAAAATTTTTTTTACCGGAAAATTTTTGTTACCGAAAAATTTTCTATAGAAAAATTTTTGTTACCGAAAAATTTTCTAAAGAAAAATTTTTGTTACCAAAAAATTTTTGCAACCGAAAAATTTTCTAAAGAAAAATTTTTGTAACCGAAAAATTTTCTATAGAAAAATTTTTGTAACCGAAAAATTTTCCATAAAAAAATTTTTGTTACCAAAAAAATTTCTAAAGAAAAATTTTTGTTATCAAAAAATTTTCTAAAGAAAAATGTTAGTTCCCAAAAAATTTTCTAAAGAAAAATTTTTGTAACCGAAAAAAGTTCTATAGAAAAATTTTTGTAACCGAAAAAATTTCCTATAAATAAATTTTTGTAACCGACAAATTTTCAATAGAAAAATGTTTGTAACCGAAAAATTTTTGTAACCGAAAAATTTTCTATAGAAAGATTTTTGTAACCGAAAAATTTTCCATAAAAAAATGTTTGTTACCAAAAAATTTTCTAAAGAAAAATTTTTGTAACCGAAAAAAGTTCTATAGAAAAATTATTGTAACCGAAAAATTTTCTATAGAAAAATTCTTGTAACCGAAAAATTTTCCATAGAAAAATTTTTGTTACCAAAAAATTTTCTAAAGAAAAATTTTTGTAACCGAAAAATTTTCCATAGAAAAATTTTTGTAACCGAAAAATTTTCCATAAAAAAATTTTTGTTACCAAAAAATTTTCTAAAGAAAAATTTTTGTAACCGAAAAATTTTCTATAGAAAAATTTTTATATAAATAAATTTTTGCAACCGAAAAATTTTCTAAGAAAAATTTTTGTAACCGAAAAATTTTCTATAGAAAAATTTTTGTAACCTAAAAATTTTCTATAAAAAAATTTTTGTAACCATAAAATTTTCTTTAGAAAAACTTTTGTAACCATAAAATTTTCTTTAGAAAAATTTTTCTAATCATAAAATTTTCTATAGAAAAATTATTGTAACCCAAAAATTTTCTATAGAAAAATTTTTGTAACCGAAAAATTTTCTATAGAAAAATTTTTACAAAAATGTTTTTACCGAAAAGTTTTCTATAGACAAATTTTTTTACCGAAAAATTTTCTAGAGAAAAATTTTTGTAACCTAAAAATTTTCTAAAGAAAAACTTTTGTAACCGAAAAATTTCTCTAGGAAAATTTTTTTACCGAAAAATTTTCTATAGAAAAATTTTTGTAACCGAAAAATTTTCTATAGAAAAATTTTTGTAACTGAAAAAATTTCTATAGAAAAATTTTTGTAACCGAAAAATTTTCCATAGAAAAATTTTTGTAACCGAAAAATTTTCTATAGAAAAATTTTTGTAACCGAACAATTTTCTATAGAAAAATTTTTGTTACCGAAAAATTTTCGAAAGAAAAATTTTTATTACCAAAAAATTTTCTGAAGAAAAATTTTTGTAACCGAAAAATTTTCTATAAAAAAATTTTTGTGTCCGAAAAATTTTCTATAGAAAGATTTTTGTAACCGAAAAATTTTCTATAGAAAAATTTTTGTAACCGAAAAATTTTCTATAGAAAGATTTTTGTAACCGAAAAATTTTTTTACTGAAAAATTTTCTATAGAAAAATTTTTGTTACCGAAAAATTTTCTATAGAAAAATTTTTGTTACCGAAAAACTTTCTGTAGAAAAATTTTTTTACCGAAAAATTTTCTATATAAAAATTTTTTTACCGAAATATTTTCTATAGAAAAATTTTTTTACCGAAAAATTTTCTATAGAAAAATTTTTTTACCGAAAAATTTTCTATAGAAAAATTTTTTTACCGAAAAATTTTCTATAGAAAAATTTTTTTACCGAAAAATTTTCTATAGAAAAATTTTTTACCGAAAAATTTTCTATAGAAACATTTTTACCGAAAAATTTTCTATAGAAAAATTTTTTACCGAAAAATTTTCTTACCAAAAAAAAAATTATAGAAAAATTTTTTTACCGAAAAATTTTCTAAAGAAAAATTTTTTTAACCGAAAAATTTCTCTAGAAAAATTTTTGTAACCGAAAAATTTGCTATAGAAAAATTTTTGTAACCGAAAAATTTGCTATAGAAAAATTTTTACAACCGAAAAATTTGCTATAGAAAAATTTTTGCAACCGAAAAATTTTCTAAAGAAAAATTTTTGTAACCAAAAAATTTTCTATAGAAAATTTTTGTAACCGAAAAATTTTCTATAGAAAATTTTTCTATAGAAAATTTTTGTAACCGAAAAATTTTCTATAGAAAATTTTTGTAACCGAAAAATTTTCTATAGAAAATTTTTGTAACCGAAAAATTTTCTATAGAAAAATTTTTGTAACCGAAAAATTTTCTATATAAAAATTTTTGTAACCGAAAAATTTTCTATAGAAAAATTTTTGCAACCGAAAAAATTTATATAGAAAAATTTTTGCAACCGAAAAATTTTCTATAGAAAAATTTTTGCAACCGAAAAATTTTCTAAAGAAAAATTTTTGTAACCGAAAAATTTTCTATAGAAAAAATTTTACCGAAAAATTTTCTATATAAAAATTTTTTTATCGAAAAATTGTCTATAGAAAAATTTTTTTACCGAAAAATTTTTTGTAGAAAAATTTTTTTAACGAAAAATTTTCTATAGAAAAATTTTTTTAACGAAAAATTTTCTATAGAAAAATTTTTTTACCGAAAAATTTTCTATAGAAAAATTTTTGTAACCGAAAAATTTTCTATAGAAAAATTTTTGTAACTGAAAAAATTTCTATAGAAAAATTTTTGTAACCGAAAAATTTTCCATAGAAAAATTTTTGTAACCGAAAAATTTTCTATAGAAAAATTTTTGTAACCGAACAATTTTCTATAGAAAAATTTTTGTTACCGAAAAATTTTCTAAAGAAAAATTTTTGTTACCAAAAAATTTTCTGAAGAAAAATTTTTGTAACCGAAAAATTTTCTATAAAAAAATTTTTGTGTCCGAAAAATTTTCTATAGAAAGATTTTTGTAACCGAAAAATTTTCTATAGAAAAATTTTTTTACCGAAAAATTTTCTATAGAAAAATTTTTTACCGAAAAATTTTCTATAGAAACATTTTTTACCGAAAAATTTTCTATAGAAACATTTTTTTACCGAAAAATTTTCTTACCAAAAAAAATTTCTATAGAAAAATTTGTTTACTGAAAAATCCTTTTAAAAATCAAATTAATCAGTCAATGTTTGTTATTTGTTATAAACGTTTTCTTTTCTTAACTCGTTTCAAATATTTCTATGAAACATGAATTGTAATAAAGCATCAAATTTTTAAACAAAAATATTTTTAGCAATGACTAGTATCAAAATTGTAGATGTTCTTAATAAAATAAATTCTTTATAATTATAATATACAGAATAAAATAAAAAAATGGATTACAATAAATTTATCACAAAAATTGAATCTTGTAATTTATTCAAAGCAAGTGATTTTAATTTTAGCCATTTATAACCAAAAATAATAATAATTCCAGACAAAAACCTAAATTCCATACTTTATACTATTTGATTTGTATTAACCCTAGAAGATTTATACCACAAGTGCTGGTATTTTATTTCCTAACCATTTAATAAATAATAAATTGCTTTCCATGACTAAAGCGTGTCATTATTTATTTGTTTAATAAAACATTCATTAAGAAAATATTTAATATAGAAAAATGCAAATGTGCTAGAACACAATCATTTTATTTATTTATTCCATCCATATATTTACTTTTACAATGAAAACAACAAAAAAAAATAATAATATCAAAATATTCATATGTAATATTTGTAAATAGATTTTTATACTTATTTTTATATTATTTTATTTACTTTCCTTTTTTTATTCTATTGTGTGATCTTTTATCGTTATTATGAAACATTATTTATTGCTGTTAAACAAGTGTCAAAAATTGTGTGAATTATATTTTATATTTATTATTATTTTATATTAGAAATTCAAGGTTCTCAACGGTTACATATGTATGTCTGTGCATCTAAGCGGAAACTGTCTAAGTCGACTTAATAAAGTCAACATTCTATACTATCATATTCCACAGACTCCGAATTCTATTCACAATATTTTCAAAATGCTACAGACAGGGCCTCTAATATAAAAACTAATGATCATGATATCACAAATGTTTAAATAACTTATCTCTGTTCAATATCGTTACTTTTGACTTAGGCGGATACGGCTAGTACTCAAAAACATGTTGAAGTCAAAACCATAACAAATAATCAAATAAAGCTCATAATGAAACAATAGCAAGAAAATATCAATTTCCCCTATAACTTTTGTTCCACACTGTAAACATACATATGTTCTTAAGTATCTTAGGATTGTCTTTTTAAGATTTCAGTTATTTCTTCAATTTTCTTGTTTATTTAAATTATTGTCAATGAAGATAAAGAAAAACTTACTAAGCAAATATTGTTTGTTTATTAACATAATAAAAAACAATCAAGAAGGAAAGAAATTTAAATATTTATTTACTTTTGCTAGTGATGATATAACGAGAAAAGAATTATTGAATTATTTAAAGGAAATCCGGAAAGGTCTAAAGAAAGAAGATAATTCTACTTAAAAGACTATTTCTATTACTAGACTATGACTAGACTATGACTAGACTATGACTAGACTATGACTAGACTATGACTAGACTATGACTAGACTATGACTAGACTATGACTAGACTATGACTAGACTATGACTAGACTATGACTAGACTATGACTAGACTATGACTAGACTATGACTAGACTATGACTAGACTATGACTAGACTATGACTAGACTATGACTAGACTATGACTAGACTATGACTAGACTATGACTAGACTATGACTAGACTATGACTAGACTATGACTAGACTATGACTAGACTATGACTAGACTATGACTAGACTATGACTAGACTATGACTAGACTATGACTAGACTATGACTAGACTATGACTAGACTATGACTAGACTATGACTAGACTATGACTAGACTATGACTAGACTATGACTAGACTATGACTAGACTATGACTAGACTATGACAAGACTATGACTAGACTATGACTAGACTATGACTAGACTATGACTAGACTATGACTAGACTATGACTAGACTATGACTAGACTATGACTAGACTATGACTAGACTATGACTAGACTATGATTAGACTATGACTAGACTATGACTAGACTATGACTAGACTATGACTAGACTATGACTAGACTATGACTAGACTATGACTAGACTATGACTAGACTATGACTAGACTATGACTAGACTATGACTAGACTATGACTAGACTATGACTAGACTATGACTAGACTATGACTAGACTATGACTAGACTATGACTAGACTATGACTAGACTATGACTAGACTATGACTAGACTATGACTAGACTATGACTAGACTATGACTAGACTATGACTAGACTATGACTAGACTATGACTAGACTATGACTAGACTATGACTAGACTATGACTAGACTATGACTAGACTATGACTAGACTATGACTAGACTATGACTAGACTATGACTAGACTATGACTAGACTATGACTAGACTATGACTAGACTATGACTAGACTATGACTAGACTATGACTAGACTATGACTAGACTATGACTAGACTATGACTAGACTATGACTAGACTATGACTAGACTATGACTAGACTATGACTAGACTATGACTAGACTATGACTAGACTATGACTAGACTATGACTAGACTATGACTAGACTATGACTAGACTATGACTAGACTATGACTAGACTATGACTAGACTATGACTAGACTATGACTAGACTATGACTAGACTATGACTAGACTATGACAGTAAAGAAAATTCAGAACTTAAATTTCAGAAATATAATTTTAGTTTAATTTTTATTAAAGTTCTTATGTTAAAAGTAAACGCTGATATGTGCGTAAGTAGTTTAAATCTACAGTATAAATTTACATTTAAAATCCCCCATGAATAATTTGATTTGACGATGACATTTATAGATAATAAGTCTCAATAGTAACAAAAGTATTTAATCAAATTTTATACTCGTCGTATTGCCAGGAGTAAGTACGTACTCACATGAAGAAATTCTAATAAAAATGTCATCATTTAGACTAATCTATGAATATGAGTATGATTTATTTATGACAATGGTTTTGGTTTTTTTTTTTCTTTTGCAAACATTTACTAAATTATCCTGTGTCCCTCTATACTACAAGGAGAAATCCATAAATCTTTAAAGACATGAAGACACCATGAAACAATAGAAACAGAAAAACGCAAAAGGAATATATTTCATAATTTGTGTACTAAGAGTATGTAAAAAGGGAAAAACATGGGAAAAAACAAACAGGAAGTAAACACAGGGATAAGAGCATTTGTTGTATATGTACTTACTTAAGCACATATCGTAGTTAAACACACATCAACAGATTTTTACAATAAACCAAAAAGCAAACTCCAAATTTTGTATGTTTTTCAAACAGAAGAAAAAACTGAAGTGAAAATTCAACATAAACTACTAAACTGATTTAATAAAGAGCTGTAAAGGAGCTTCAGAAAGTAACATCATCTTTATCCGCCATCTCCTGCCACTTCAGTTCACCGTCAAAAGGCAACAACTATTTTTTGGCTCCCCCAATTTTTTTGGCTAAAAATTTTTGTATATACATTTTGGCAGAGCTACTTTCAGCACCATTGAGATTCTGTTTTTTTTTTTTTTTTTCTGAAACTTTATCTTCTGTGAAAATTTTTGTCTTCTTTGTGTTAATAAAAATGCTAAAGGATGAGGAGTATATTGCAAAAAAAAAAATAACAGAAAAAGAATATTTTTGGTAGAAAATTTTTTTTTGTACAAATAAAACCAATATCGTTTAAAGTAAATAGGGATTGCTGCTGTTAAAGGAAAAGAGGTACACAAATAAAGCAAAATTAAATTGTCGATATAAATTCGAATGCATGTATGAGGTATTTTTCTACCACATTCTCAGTCTGCATTAATATGCGGTTAAAGGAAACATATGTAAGCAATAAATAAACAATTATTATGTTATATAAATAGTGATTTCATAATATTTAATTCAAAATAATAGAACTGAAAATAGTATGGTCTCTCTAGTAGGTTAATATAATTTGGCTTAATAATATTCAAATATAGATAACTAGTAATAAATATTACAAAAGAAGCATTGATTTGTCCTTAAAAGAGACAATAGATTTATCAACAATGTTAACTATCTTTATTTATTTAAGAACAATTGTATTAAATTCAATCCAAATATTAGGAAATATTTACAAATCTTAACCTTACAATTGCTTTAAATTAATCATGAAATTGGAGGTTTTAATAAATAAAGAATAATCCGATATAAGTCACACATGCTCTTATTAAACTTTACGTTTACTTTAAGTACTTTAACTTTTAAGTACTTTAACTTTACTTTAATTTAAGTACTCAATCGAATTAAAAGTTTGGCCGTAGGAAAGTAGCTCGTAGAAGATTATTCCCAGCCAATCACACAAAACGCCTAGTTAAACCTTTTTGGTCAGGATTGCCGGCTTTAGCAACATTTGCCCCATATGATTGCCATTCCATCATTTTTGCTTTATATTCTAGTACCCATTTTCTGAAAATTTTTATTTTTTTAATTAAGTCTGACCGAGGATTGAACTTGGGACCTCTGGTATGCTAGACGGATGACTAACCTGCTATACCACAGCGGTTCACAGCATTTTTATAACCAATTATTATCCGCCTTAGAAATGAATCGATTTTGTTAATAGTTAGTTCCGCTTCAATGTGCTTTGATGTGCAATGGAAACATCGCTTACATGGTCAACGCTCTAACATATATAATAATTAGTATCTGGTTTACCGAGACTTGCTCGGAGTTTTTGTTTTAATCATATTACTTTATAATTTTATTGCTTTTTACCCATTTTGACCCACGAAATTAAAAAAGTACCACATACATGTTCAGTATTTATACCCTTCACCACCATAGGTGGAAAGGGTAATATAAATTTGTGCTGATGTATGTAACGCATAGAAATATTTGTCTTAGACCCACCTTTTAGTATACCAATAGGCTTAGAATCACTTTCTGAGTCGATTTAGCGATGTCCGTCCGTCCGTCCGTCTGGCTGGCTGGCTGGACCCCCATGTAAACCTTGTAATCAAACTACAGGTCGCAATTCTAAAGATAATTTGATGCACAGATCATTTTTTTGATAATGGGACCATAGCTATTGAAATTGGTCAAAATCGGTCCATTATTTATGGTACCTCCCATAGGTCCCACTTCCCGGAATTGATATATTGGCCAAAAATATCAATATTTTTTCATGAAATTGAAAACAAATACTGCTTATGTAAACTTAAATCACTGTACCAAATTTCGTGAAAATCGGTCCACATTTGACCATAGCTCCCATACAAACTCTTCTTTAAAAACGCACTAAATAAGACAAAAAAATCACTAAAACGCTCGTAAATCTAAAGATAATGAAAATTCTGAGTTTATTTTTTGCATACATAATTTTTGTAACAACGTTAATCAATTTCCCAAATTTCGAGTCCATATTTGACCCTAGCTCTCATACAAGTCCAAATGACGGAAACATGTTGAATATATAAGTTTTGAGAAAATGTTTGTATGATGGCAAAATTTAGCAAATATTTGTCTTTATACAGGAAAAATAACACCTTTGACCTTAGTGGTGAAGGGTGCCGTATGGTCGGGCTTGACCGACAATAGCGCTTTCTTACTTGTTTTAATAATAATAATAATTTCCACGACAACATTCCAACTGGAACAAGTGGTACTTCTCTCAGACAATGAGCTGCATCCGATTCTATTTTTTGACTGATTGAAAGGGACCTACTTTTTAACTCCAGCTCCAAACGGTAAATGCATTAGTTAGAGAAGTTTTACATAGCCTAAAACTCACTAACCAGTGGCTATCCCAGTTATGAGGTGAACCGCCGCTTTCTGAAAATTTTTATTTTTTCAAGTAAGTCTGACCGAGGATTGAACTTGGGACCTCTGGTATGCTAGACGGATGACTAACCTGCTATACCACAGCGGTTTACAGTATTTTTATACCCACCATCAAAAATAATGGGGGGGTTGGGTATATTGAGGTTGTCATTCCGTTTGTTATTTCCTTAACATTAGCTCAAAAACTAAAATTGAAGTATATTCTGAATCCTTATGAAATTCTAAGATGACTGAGCGATGTCCGTCTGCCTGTCTGTTGTCGGCACGATAAAACCTTAACAAAAAAATATAGTTCACTGAAATTTGACATAAATATTCTTCATTTCTTGGAAAATTTTGGTATTGAAATCGGGCAAAATCAGTTCACATTTGAACATAGCTCCCGTATAACCTCGTCTGGCTAATTGCTTATTTGCTAATAAATGACAAATTATAAGAATTATGATGATAAAATTTGGTACATAGAAGTCTTACATAAGTACTAGGTAGCATATAATATTTCATCTAAATCGGTTCACATTTAACCATAGCTCCCATACAAAAAACTTACGGAAACAGCCTAAATTCCACCTAAAATACACTTAAATGCCAATAAATGAAAATTGTAATAGCTTTGGCCACTAAATTTAGCACCAGTGTGCAAAATTTTGTCACAATCGGTCACCATTTCACCATAGCTTCCATATAAAAAACTTACGGAAACACAAAAATACAAAAAGAAAAGGGGTTTATGTCCGTCTGCCCGTCAGATAAACGTGTGATAGCGCCTTAACAAAAAGAGCTAGAGGAACAAAATTTTACAAAAATATTTTCGATATATTTAAAAGTTGTATATTGAAAACGGACGAAATTGGTTCACATTTAGTTAGAGCTCCCATATAACCCCGATCCGGGAAACACATTAATGCTGATAAATGAGTGAATACAATTACAATAGCTAGGACGACTAAATTTAGGAATCGGTCCATATTTGATTAAAGCTCTTATATGAAAAACACTCCCGGAAACCAAAAAAATGTAGCAAAGGCCAGTTAAAGGCTATTAAATTAAAAACTATGACAGCTATGGCCACTAAATTTTGCATGAATAAACTTTATATAAATAAAAAATTTGTTAATATTTGGCTACAATTCTTATGTATATATAACACAACCTTTTTGTATCTACAATCAAAAAGATTCTGAGCATATTATGATTGCACCAATGTCCAGACTTTATATACGGTAGATGCCTAAAAACTCCTAACAAAATATATGGACCGTCGTATTATCAGCATTTTTAGCCTAACTAAATATTATGCTACACGAAAAGTATTTAAAAACTTATTAATGTAAAACCATACCATGCATTCGATATCAATCGAAAACTCAGACTTTTAAGCGAATATTTTGAAGTATACTTTAGGGATGTTCAAAGTTACTTTAATTCAAAAAGTTTATTGCAAATTTTGTATCCATTTTGATTCGTTTTTAAAACTATATATTGTTCAATTAAAACTCTTTTACTATTGGTCATCTTTTGGCAAATAACTACAAAAAAATTAGTAAACTATGCATCTTTTAAATAATTTTTATTATCCTCAAAGTATGCTATACAAATGTTTTGAAAATATCTAAGATTTCGATCGATATCGAATATCGTAATTTGGCCCCAGATTACGATACCGAATTTTGTTGAAAGTAAATACTAGGAAAACCACTTACATACTTTTAAATGTTGAACTATAAAGCTCCAGCAACCGAATTTATTCCAAATATTTTACCAAAAATACCAACTAGAGTAACAACTTTTTTCGATATTGGTCCACATTTTAAACTTGCTGCATTCTCATAGATATATGAGATATGTTTCTAAATTTAACACAACTTGATGGTGGGTTTATAAGATTTGACACAGCCAAATATAACACTTTTACTTGTTTTTAGTTTATTTTTTGTAGTTCCTACATATACCAGGTTACAGTTATTGCTTCTTTTAAATACTCGTACTTGCTGGTATAATTTCCTTGTATTTCTGTTTGCTAATGTTTGAGCTATTGCCTGAGAAGTAATAGCCAAGAAATGTGCTTGGAAAGTATTACAAGTAGAAGTTTGACAGCTTGTTAGGAAGTGTAATAAGAACACCAATCAAAACCAATGAAAAGCTTTACGAATTACAATCCAAGTACATACTTCTTTACTATTGCAGCTATTTTTCTTTATCAGTTACATGATGAGTATTTTTACATACCTGTCAGTAAATGTAAGTAACAAAGAACATGCGGCTTGTCAATCAATGTGAATTTTGTACCCTACTTATGGCAATTTCTACTGGATATTCTAAAGGAAAATAAGATATTTTTATATGTCTTCCTATCGTCAACTTTTCTCTATATTGAATATCTTCCTTTCCTTAATAAAGAATAAAGTTCTATATATCGATAAGTCTTCCTATCGTAAATGCTTCTCTTTTCTTCCTATCGTCAACTGTTCTCAACATAGAAAAAAGTCTTCCTATCGTCAACTTTTCTCTATATAGAAAAAAGTCTTAATATAGTCAAAGTTTCTCTATATAGAAAAAAAAGTCTTCTTATCGTCAAGTTTTCTCTGTATAGAAAAAAGTTTTCCTATCGCCAACTTTTCTCTATAAAGAAAAAAGTCTTCATATCGTCAACTTTTCTGTATAAAGAAAAAAGTCTTCCTATCGTCAACTTTTCTCTATAAGGAAAAAAGTCTTCCTATCTTCAACTTTTCTCTATATAGAAAAAAGTCTTCCTATCGTCAACTTTTCTCTATAAAGAAAAAAGTCTTCCTATCGTCAACTTTTCTTTATATAGAAAAAAGTCTTCCTATCGTCAACTTTTCTCTATATAGAAAAAAGTCTTCCTATCGTCAACTTTTCTGTATAAAGAAAAAAGTCTTCCTATCGTCAACTTTTCTCTATAAAGAAAAAAGTCTTCCTATCGTCAACTTTTCTCTATATAGAAAAAAGTCTTCCTATCGTCAACTTTTCTCTATATAGAAAAAAGTCTTCCTATCGTCAACTTTTCTCTATATAGAAAAAAGTCTTCCTATCGTCAACTTTTCTCTATATAGAAAAAAGTCTTCCTATCGTCAACTTTTCTCTATATAGAAAAAAGTCTTCCTATCGTCAAATTTTCTCTATATAGAAAAAAGTCTTCCTATCGTCAACTTTTCTCTATATTGAAAAAAGTCTTCCCATCGTCAACTTTTCTCTATATAGAAAAAAGTCTTCCTATCGTCAACTTTTCTCTATATAGAAAAAAGTCTTCCTATCGTCAAATTTTCTCTATATAGAAAAAAGTTTTCCTGTCGTCAACTTTTCTCTATATAGAAAAAAGTCTTCCTATCGTCTTCCTATAGAAAAAAGTCTTCCTATCGTCAACTTTTCTGTATATAGAAAAAAGTCTTCCTATCGTCAACTTTTCTCTATATAGAAAAAAGTCTTCCTATCGTCAACTTTTCTCTATATAGAAAAAAGTCTTCCTATCGTCAACTTTTCTCTATATAGAAAAAAATCTTCCTATCGTCAACTTTTCTCTATATAGAAAAAAGTCTTCCTATCGTCAACTTTTCTCTATATAGAAAAAAGTCTTCCTATCGTCAACTTATATCTATATAGAAAAAAGTCTTCCTATCGTCAACTTTTCTCTATATAGAAAAAAGTCTTCCTATCGTCAACTTTTCTCTATATAGAAAAAAGTCTTCCTATCGTCAACTTTTCTCTATATAGAAAAAAGTCTTCCTATCGTCAACTTTTCTCTATATAGAAAAAAGTCTTCCTATCGTCAACTTTTCTCTATATAGAAAAAAGTCTTCCTATCGTCAACTTTTCTCTATATAGAAAAAAGTCTTCCTATCGTCAACTTTTCTCTATATAGAAAAAAGTCTTCCTATCGTCAACTTTTCTCTATATAGAAAAAAGTCTTCCTATCGTCAACTTTTCTCTATATAGAAAAAAGTCTTCCTATCGTCAACTTTTCTCTATATAGAAAAAAGTCTTCCTATCGTCAACTTTTCTCTATATAGAAAAAAGTCTTCCTATCGTCAACTTTTCTCTATATAGAAAAAAGTCTTCCTATCGTCAACTTTTCTCTATATAGAAAAAAGTCTTCCTATCGTCAACTTTTCTCTATATAGAAAAAAGTCTTCCTATCGTCAACTTTTCTCTATATAGAAAAAGTCTTCCTATCGTCAACTTTTCTCTATTAGTCTATGTCCTAGCTTCAAAGTTTAAAGGTTATTATAACTTACAGAGTCAAAATTTGGGAACGATAACAAATTTTAATAAAATATTGTACAAAAAAACTGCTTTACGAGTATTTTGCTACTACTTTCATATTAAAAAGAGATATAAAACTGTATTTTTTTTTGTCGAAATTGTCGAAAGAATTATAAGAGTTTTTACAATGGGGGGATATGACCAGCGGTAATCGATTTTTTGTAAAAAAAAATATAAATTTTGAGTTGTCACTCTTTAGAGCAAGGGTACTCAAGCTCTATGCGTATTTCAGTACTCACATACAGCACCCAGCAATAGCAATACAAAATACACAAACAACTTTGTATTTTTTTTTTTCTTCATTGTATAAAAGCAAGTGAAAAGCAACAATACTTTTGTATAGTTTGCTCGAAAGCATTGACGACAGTGATCATCAATGAAGATTTTGTTAAGCGTATGATATTGTTTTTGCGTATTATTTCATTTTTTCTTTGTATGTTTTAGTTTTTACAACAAGAAATATAAATATGTGTATAGAAATATGTCTTTCTTTAAATGTATTGGTGTTTACTTTTCCATAGGGAACTTTTGGGCATCCCTGCTTTAGAGAAACTAGTACGATATATTAGTAATACGCTGCGTATTAGTACATAAATTCCTTATATTAAGTATACGCCACATATGTAAATAACTTTAAAATAAAGTAGCAGGATGAAATTTTAAACATAATAAATAACTTATTTCAGACTGCTTGTATGATAATCTGTATTACACAAAAGTATCTATATTTTTTACTATCTACTTTTCTTTGCGCAAACCCAATAAAAGAAATTGGTAGAAAGAAAATTATGTCATTGTCGCTAAGAAAAAAAACTTTTTCTTCCACTAAACAAAAACAAAAAATAATAATAATGAAAGATTATTTAGATAAATGTGACACTTGTGTGTAGATTGTGACACTCGAATAAAGATTTGTAACACAAAACATATACAAATTGTCACTTGTATCTGATGGGAGGTGATTAGCCGAAATGGCGCATACGGTAGATAAAGTTGTCAATAAGTTTTTGCTTCTTTCAGAGAAAGGAAAAAATATTTTATAGCCAATAAGATGGTAATTTATTACAAGCATTACAACTTTTTATAACGCTGATAACTTAAGCAAGATATGTTATTTCTGATGAAATGGGTTTCATATTAATTTTAATTAAATAAAATAAAATATTAAAGAATCAATTTAACGCATTTCACTGAATTTCACTCATTCACTTCAAAATAATCCAACACAAATGTTAGTATTTATTATTTAATTGTTACACTTTTCGTTTAATTTTAATAACAATATCTCACATAAAATTAAGTATATACTAATTATAGAAGTGACGTTAATAAGGCTTAATATTATGTAATATTAATTTATTTTGTATTTATTCATTGAATCAATGAATAAATGAATGAAAACCTCACATGTGAATATTAAAAGCCATTTAAATCAATAAATTACAAAACTATTTAAGATTTTGTTTTTGTAAATGATGACGGAAGAAATCAAGAGATTAATTAAATAAATATGAACTTAAAATCATTGATTGTGATAAACATTTGGTTGCATGAGTGAAATTAATTTAATTGGTTTTTATGCAAATTAAGCCATAAGTACAAAATCAAAGATTTATTTATGCAAAATTGAGCGCAAGCGATAACAATACTAGTTAATTAGGCTGACCTGCAAAACAATTACTTATACATGACATTTTTGAAAAAAAATCCTATAAAAATAGGAAATTTTTGAAAATTTTCCTATAAAAACAGGAAATTTTTGAAAAATTTTATATAAAAATAGGAAATTTTTGAAAAATTTTATATAAAAATAGGAAATTTTTGAAAAATTTTATATAAAAATAGAAAATTTTTGAAAAATTTTATATAAAAATAGGAAATTTTTGAAAAATTTTATATAAAAATAGGAAATTTTTGAAAAATTTTATATAAAAATAGAAAATTTTTGAAAAATTTTATATAAAAATAGGAAATTTTTGAAAAATTTTATATAAAAATAGGAAATTTTTGAAAAATTTTATATAAAAATAGGAAATTTTTGAAAAATTTCCTATAAAAATAGGAAATTTTTGAAAAATTTCCTATAAAAATAGGAAATTTTTGAAAAATTTCCTATAAAAATAGGAAATTTTTGAAAAATTTCCTATAAAAATAGGAAATTTTTGAAAAATTTCCTATAAAAATAGGAAATTTTTGAAAAATTTCCTATAAAAATAGGAAATTTTTGAAAAATTTCCTATAAAAATAGGAAATTTTTGAAAAATTTCCTATAAAAATAGGAAATTTTTGAAAAATTTCCTATAAAAATAGGAAATTTTTGAAAAATTCCTATAAAAATAGGAAATTTTTGAAAAATTTCCTATAAAAATAGGAAATTTTTGAAAAATTCCTATAAAAATAGGAAATTTTTGAAAAATTTCCTATAAAAATAGGAAATTTTTGAAAAATTTCCTATAAAAATAGGAAATTTTTGAAAAATTTCCTATAAAAATAGGAAATTTTTGAAAAA
Source organism: Stomorhina lunata (assembly GCA_933228675.1). NCBI lineage: Eukaryota > Metazoa > Arthropoda > Insecta > Diptera > Rhiniidae > Stomorhina > Stomorhina lunata. The sequence goes on from OW121742.1 coordinate 52,095,366, forward strand.
TTTCCTATAAAAATAGGAAATTTTTGAAAAATTTCCTATAAAAATAGGAAATTTTTGAAAAATTTCCTATAAAAATAGGAAATTTTTGAAAAATTTCCTATAAAAATAGGAAATTTTTGAAAAATTTCCTATAAAAATAGGAAATTTTTGAAAAATTTCCTATAAAAATAGGAAATTTTTGAAAAATTTCCTATAAAAATAGGAAATTTTTGAAAAATTTCCTATAAAAATAGGAAATTTTTGAAAAATTTCCTATAAAAATAGGAAATTTTTGAAAAATTTCCTATAAAAATAGGAAATTTTTGAAAAATTTCCTATAAAAATAGGAAATTTTTGAAAAATTTCCTATAAAAATAGGAAATTTTTGAAAAATTTCCTATAAAAATAGGAAATTTTTGAAAAATTTCCTATAAAAATAGGAAATTTTTGAAAAATTTCCTATAAAAATAGGAAATTTTTGAAAAATTTCCTATAAAAATAGGAAATTTTTGAAAAATTTCCTATAAAAATAGGAAATTTTTGAAAAATTTCCTATAAAAATAGGAAATTTTTGAAAAATTTCCTATAAAAATAGGAAATTTTTGAAAAATTTCCTATAAAAATAGGAAATTTTTGAAAAATTTCCTATAAAAATAGGAAATTTTTGAAAAATTTCCTATAAAAATAGGAAATTTTTGAAAAAATTTCCTATAGAAATAGGAAATTTTTGAAAAATTTCCTATAGAAATAGGAAATTTTTGAAAAATTTCCTATAGAAATAGGAAATTTTTGAAAAATTTCCTATAAAAATAGGAAATTTTTGAAAAATTTCCTATAAAAAAAGGAAATTTTTGAAAAATTTCCTATAAAAAAAGGAAATTTTTGAAAAATTTCCTATAAAAAAAGGAAATTTTTGAAAAATTTCCTATAAAAAAAGGAAATTTTTGAAAAATTTCCTATAAAAAAAGGAAATTTTTGAAAAATTTCCTATAAAAAAAGGAAATTTTTGAAAAATTTCCTATAAAAAAAGGAAATTTTTGAAAAATTTCCTATAAAAAAAGGAAATTTTTGAAAAATTTCCTATAAAAATAGGAAATTTTTGAAAAATTTCCTATAAAAATAGGAAATTTTTGAAAAATTTCCTATAAAAATAGGAAATTTTTGAAAAATTTCCTATAAAAATAGGAAATTTTTGAAAAATTTCCTATAAAAATAGGAAATTTTTGAAAAATTTCCTATAAAAATAGGAAATTTTTGAAAAATTTCCTATAAAAATAGGAAATTTTTGAAAAATTTCCTATAAAAATAGGAAATTTTTGAAAAATTTCCTATAAAAATAGGAAATTTTTAAAAATTTCCTATAAAAATAGGAAATTTTTGAAAAATTTCCTATAAAAATAGGAAATTTTTGAAAAATTTCCTATAAAAATAGGAAATTTTTGAAAAATTTCCTATAAAAATAGGAAATTTTTGAAAAATTTCCTATAAAAATAGGAAATTTTGAAAAATTTCCTATAAAAATAGGAAATTTTTGAAAAATTTCCTATAAAAATAGGAAATTTTTGAAAAATTTCCTATAAAAATAGGAAATTTTTGAAAAATTTCCTATAAAAATAGGAAATTTTTGAAAAATTTCCTATAAAAATAGGAAATTTTTGAAAAATTTCCTATAAAAATAGGAAATTTTTGAAAAATTTCCTATAAAAATAGGAAATTTTTGAAAAATTTCCTATAAAAATAGGAAATTTTTGAAAAATTTCCTATAAAAATAGGAAATTTTTGAAAAATTTCCTATAAAAATAGGAAATTTTTGAAAAATTTCCTATAAAAATAGGAAATTTTTGAAAAATTTCCTATAAAAATAGGAAATTTTTGAAAAATTTCCTATAAAAATAGGAAATTTTTGAAAAATTTCCTATAAAAATAGGAAATTTTTGAAAAATTTCCTATAAAAATAGGAAATTTTTGAAAAATTTCCTATAAAAATAGGAAATTTTTGAAAAATTTCCTATAAAAATAGGAAATTTTTGAAAAATTTCCTATAAAAATAGGAAATTTTTGAAAATTTTCCTATAAAAATAGGAAATTTTTAAAAATTTCCTATAAAAATAGGAAAATTTTGAAAATTTTCCTATAAAAATAGGAAATTTTAAAAAATTTCCTATAAAAATAGGAAAATTTTGAAAAATTTCCTATAAAAATAGGAAATTTTTGAAAAATTTCCTATAAAAATAGGAAATTTTTGAAAAATTTCCTATAAAAATAGGAAATTTTTGAAAAATTTCCTATAAAAATAGGAAATTTTTGAAAAATTTCCTATAAAAAATAGGAAATTTTTGAAAAATTTCCTATAAAAATAGGAAATTTTGAAAAATTTCCTATAAAAATAGGAAATTTTTGAAAAATTTCCTATAAAAATAGGAAATTTTTGAAAAATTTCCTATAAAAATAGGAAATTTTTGAAAAAATTCCTATAAAAATAGGAAATTTTTGAAAAATTTCCTATAAAAATAGGAAATTTTTGAAAAATTTCCTATAAAAATAGGAAATTTTTGAAAAATTTCCTATAAAAATAGGAAATTTTTGAAAAATTTCCTATAAAAATAGGAAATTTTTGAAAAATTTCCTATAAAAATAGGAAATTTTTGAAAAATTTCCTATAAAAATAGGAAATTTTTGAAAAATTTCCTATAAAAATAGGAAATTTTTGAAAAATTTCCTATAAAAATAGGAAATTTTTGAAAAATTTCCTATAAAAATAGGAAATTTTTGAAAAATTTCCTATAAAAATAGGAAATTTTTGAAAAATTTCCTATAAAAATAGGAAATTTTTGAAAAATTTCCTATAAAAATAGGAAATTTTTGAAAAATTTCCTATAAAAATAGGAAATTTTGAAAAATTTCCTATAAAAATAGGAAATTTTTGAAAAATTTCCTATAAAAATAGGAAATTTTTGAAAAATTTCCTATAAAAATAGGAAATTTTTGAAAAATTTCCTATAAAAATAGGAAATTTTTGAAAAATTTCCTATAAAAATAGGAAATTTTTGAAAAATTTCCCATAAAAATAGGAAATTTTTGAAAAATTTCCTATAAAAATAGGAAATTTTTGAAAAATTTCCTATAAAAATAGGAAATTTTTGAAAAATTTCCTATAAAAATAGGAAATTTTTGAAAATTTTCCTATAAAAATAGGAAATTTTTAAAAAATTTCCTATAAAAATAGGAAAATTTTGAAAATTTTCCTATAAAAATAGGAAATTTTTAAAAAATTTTCTATAAAAATAGGAAAATTTTGAAAAATTTCCTATAAAAATAGGAAATTTTTGAAAAATTTCCTATAAAAATAGGAAATTTTTGAAAAATTTCCTATAAAAATAGGAAATTTTTGAAAAATTTCCTATAAAAATAGGAAATTTTTGAAAAATTTCCTATAAAAATAGGAAATTTTTGAAAAATTTCCTATAAAAATAGGAAATTTTTGAAAAATTTCCTATAAAAATAGGAAATTTTTGAAAAATTTCCTATAAAAATAGGAAATTTTTGAAAAATTTCCTATAAAAATAGGAAATTTTTGAAAAAATTTCCTATAAAAATAGGAAATTTTTGAAAAATTTCCTATAAAAATAGGAAATTTTTGAAAAATTTCCTATAAAAATAGGAAATTTTTGAAAAATTTCCTTTAAAAATAGGAAATTTTTGAAAAATTTCCTATAAAAATAGGAAATTTTTGAAAAATTTCCTATAAAAATAGGAAATTTTTGAAAAATTTCCTATAAAAATAGGAAATTTTTGAAAAATTTCCTATAAAAATAGGAAATTTTTGAAAAATTTCCTATAAAAATAGGAAATTTTTGAAAAATTTCCTATAAAAATAGGAAATTTTTGAAAAATTTCCTATAAAAATAGGAAATTTTTGAAAAATTTCCTATAAAAATAGGAAATTTTTGAAAAATTTCCTATAAAAATAGGAAATTTTTGAAAAATTTCCTATAAAAATAGGAAATTTTTGAAAAATTTCCTATAAAAATAGGAAATTTTTGAAAAATTTCCTATAAAAATAGGAAATTTTTGAAAAATTTCCTATAAAAATAGGAAATTTTTGAAAAATTTCCTATAAAAATAGGAAATTTTTGAAAAATTTCCTATAAAAATAGGAAATTTTTGAAAAATTTCCTATAAAAATAGGAAATTTTTGAAAAATTTCCTATAAAAATAGGAAATTTTTGAAAAATTTCCTATAAAAATAGGAAATTTTTGAAAAATTTCCTATAAAAATAGGAAATTTTTGAAAAATTTCCTATAAAAATAGGAAATTTTTGAAAAATTTCCTATAAAAATAGGAAATTTTTGAAAAATTTCCTATAAAAATAGGAAATTTTTGAAAAATTTCCTATAAAAATAGGAAATTTTTGAAAAATTTCCTATAAAAATAGGAAATTTTTGAAAAATTTCCTATAAAAATAGGAAATTTTTGAAAAATTTCCTATAAAAATAGGAAATTTTGAAAAATTTCCTATAAAAATAGGAAATTTTTGAAAATTTCCTATAAAAATAGGAAATTTTTGAAAAATTTCCTATAAAAATAGGAAATTTTTGAAAAATTTCCTATAAAAATAGGAAATTTTTTGAAAAATTTCCTATAAAAATAGGAAATTTTTGAAAAATTTCCTATAAAAATAGGAAATTTTTGAAAAATTTCCTATAAAAATAGGAAATTTTTGAAAAATTTCCTATAAAAATAGGAAATTTTTGAAAAATTTCCTATAAAAATAGGAAATTTTTGAAAAATTTCCTATAAAAATAGGAAATTTTTGAAAAATTTCCTATAAAAATAGGAAATTTTTGAAAAATTTCCTATAAAAATAGGAAATTTTTGAAAAATTTCCTATAAAAATAGGAAATTTTTGAAAAATTTCCTATAAAAATAGGAAATTTTTGAAAAATTTCCTATAAAAATAGGAAATTTTTGAAAAATTTCCTATAAAAATAGGAAATTTTTGAAAAATTTCCTATAAAAATAGGAAATTTTTGAAAAATTTCCTATAAAAATAGAAAATTTTTGAAAATTTTCCTATAAAAATAGGAAATTTTTGAAAATTTTCCTATAAAAATGGGAAATTTTTGAAAATTTTCCTATAAAAATGGGAAATTTTTGAAAATTTTCCTATAAAAATGGGAAATTTTTGAAAAATTTCCTATAAAAATGGAAAATTTTTGAAAAACTTGTTATAAAAATGGGAAATTTTTGAAAAATTTCCTATAAAAATGCCAAATTTTTGAAAAATTTCCTTAAAATGGGAAATTTTTGAAAAATTTCCTTAAAATGGGAAATTTTTGAAAAATTTCCTATAAAAATAGGAAATTTTTAAAAAAATTTCTATAAAAATGGGAAATTTTTGAAAAATTTTCCATAAAAATATGTAATTTTTAAAAACAAATCCTATAAAAACAGGTTATTTTTCAAAAATTTCCTATAAAAATTGGAAATTTTCAAAAATTTCCTATAAAAATAGGAAATTTTTGAAAAATTTCCTATAAAAATAGGAAATTTTTGAAAAATTTCCTATAAAAATAGGAAATTTTTGAAAAATTTCCTATAAAAATAGGAAATTTTTGAAAAATTTCCTATAAAAATAGGAAATTTTTGAAAAATTTCCTATAAAAATAGGAAATTTTTGAAAAATTTCCTATAAAAATAGGAAATTTTTGAAAAATTTCCTATAAAAATAGGAAATTTTTGAAAAATTTCCTATAAAAATAGGAAATTTTTGAAAAATTTCCTATAAAAATAGGAAATTTTTGAAAAATTTCCTATAAAAATAGGAAATTTTTGAAAAATTTCCTATAAAAATAGGAAATTTTTGAAAAATTTCCTATAAAAATAGGAAATTTTTGAAAAATTTCCTATAAAAATAGGAAATTTTTGAAAAATTTCCTATAAAAATAGGAAATTTTTGAAAAATTTCCTATAAAAATAGGAAATTTTTAAAAAATTTCCTATAAAAATAGGAAATTTTTGAAAAATTTCCTATAAAAATAGGAAATTTTTGAAAAATTTCCTATAAAAATAGGAAATTTTTGAAAAATTTCCTATAAAAATAGGAAATTTTTGAAAAATTTCCTATAAAAATAGGAAATTTTTGAAAAATTTCCTATAAAAATAGGAAATTTTTGAAAAATTTCCTATAAAAATAGGAAATTTTTGAAAAATTTCCTATAAAAATAGGAAATTTTTGAAAAATTTCCTATAAAAATAGGAAATTTTTGAAAAATTTCCTATAAAAATAGGAAATTTTTGAAAAATTTCCTATAAAAATAGGAAATTTTTGAAAAATTTCCTATAAAAATAGGAAATTTTTGAAAAATTTCCTATAAAAATAGGAAATTTTTGAAAAATTTCCTATAAAAATAGGAAATTTTTGAAAAATTTCCTATAAAAATAGGAAATTTTTGAAAAATTTCCTATAAAAATAGGAAATTTTTGAAAAATTTCCTATAAAAATAGGAAATTTTTGAAAAATTTCCTATAAAAATAGGAAATTTTTGAAAAATTTCCTATAAAAATAGGAAATTTTTGAAAAATTTCCTATAAAAATAGGAAATTTTTGAAAAATTTCCTATAAAAATAGGAAATTTTTGAAAAATTTCCTATAAAAATAGGAAATTTTTGAAAAATTTCCTATAAAAATAGGAAATTTTTGAAAAATTTCCTATAAAAATAGGAAATTTTTGAAAAATTTCCTATAAAAATAGGAAATTTTTGAAAAATTTCCTATAAAAATAGGAAATTTTTGAAAAATTTTATATAAAAATAGGTGGTGACTAGACTTCAAATCTAGACACTGGAAAAAGTTGAGTGTTGTTAAATAAAAGACTTGAATTTTCTTTTAATTCAATTTTAACATCAATTTTTATTGAAGCTTCTTGCTTCTTATTTTCTAAGGGTAACAACCAACTTGTTGAACCAAAACCTTAATACTAAGCAAAAACCCAAGATGTGGGAATTAAGAAAAGACTCATTAGGACTAAACAAAAATAATACTCATGAGAGAGAGATCAAAGTAATAGGATCTTCATGTTCTCTTATACTACGTACTAAAGCAACAAAAATATAAAAATTAGTTCTTAAAAAAAAACAAGTATGTAAATACTTATGAGATAAAAAAAATAAAGAAAAATGGGGTTGGCGCTGAAGGCCTTTAAATTTAAATCCTAATATATAAAAAAAAATATATAAAAATGCTGGAACCTGTTGAAGTCGCTTCAACATACTCCCCCCGAAGTATGGCAGGAACAGCCTTTCCACTGGCCAAAGATTACCCACCCAAAGGTAGACATCTGGGCATATGGCGAATCAACCTCAGGTTGCAGAATGGTTGGCTTTAGAATTCTCTGGGCTACCTCTCTACCCAACACTCCATCGATTTCCCGGTAGGCATAGAACCTTGGGTGTGCCAACGGGTTATAAGTGGCAAAATGACGACGCAAAGATTCGTCCTTTAATGATTTTGGTTCTACAAACCCTAGCCTCTCACATATAGGCAGATCCATTCTAAAAGACACACGCTCAGTGTCCTCAAACCCAGGCTCCAAGATAAATTTACCATATTTTTCTCCTTTTTGGTTGGTATGAGGAGTAAACTCCGGCAGCATCTGTGCGACTTCCATTAGCACAAAAGACTTCGGCGAGTGGGCATCAAGTATGAAAGTCGCAAACATTTTTTGGCCCTTGTAATTTAAATTAACCAGTACGAGCGGCGGTAATACCGGATGCGGGGTCGAACCTTTCGACAACCATGTTGGTGCTGGCGGCTGCTGGGCAACTAGCTCACTGGCTCTAGTGGCAAGAGCAGTTTCTTTGGTGGTGGCCGTCGGTTTGCTGCGTGGGGTTTGGGTGCCTTGGGTGGTGACGGTTTTTGTTTCTTGGACTGGTGTCTGAGTGGCCTTGTCAATCATTATGGGCAAGGCTTGGACGATTTGGTTCTGACGGCGGTTTTCATTGAGGTTCATATTCCGCATTTGGGGCAGCAAACTTTGGCTAGGACCCGGTGTGTTGGTAGCACTAGTTGACGGTTGGTTGAAATGAAAGAGGCTATGATGTTTAGCGCCGCAGGCGGTTCCATTTACCACTACCTTACATCGATGCTGTGAGGGACACAGAGCTCTTATGTGGCCATGACAAAGACAGTTTAGACAGTAGCCTTTCGCCTGCGCTGTTTGTTGTCGAAGTGCGGGGGCCATATTTCGAAATATAGGGCAGTAATGCAGAGGATGGTTACTGCGACACAAATGGCACTGCGGTCTTCCACTCATCTGTTTAAATAAAGTAAAAGAAAAATAAAGAAATATATACAATGTCAAAAAATATTTAATGCAATCTTTAATTCTTAGTGGATTTTTGGTAAATTGGTAGATTAATTGGTAGGGTTTTGAAGGTTTTCAGACTGTGTGGTATTATTAGTTGGTAATAGACACAATTTGACGACGGGACGTAAGATAGTGCCATTTTTCGTACGTACTTCTGCAACTCGTATTTTACTATCTCGCCCATATATAACTTTAGTAATGCGTCCAAGGAGCCATTCAGTAGGTGGTAGAAGGTCTTCTTTGACTATAACGATGTCATTTGGCTTTAGGTTGTCACGTTCTTTTTGCCATTTGAATCGGCGTTGAAGCTCAGTTATATATTCAGTTTTCCATCTTTTTGCAAAAATGTGCTGTAGTGCCTTTAATCGTTCCCAACGTTTTAAATGAGGAATCTCCTCAAGCGGAGGTTCTGCTGGTGCTTCTGGGAGAGCGGTGATCGGGGCTCCTCGTAATAGATGACCAGGAGTAAGAGGTAGAATCTCATTGGGGTTTTCGGTTATAGGGGAAAGTGGTCTCGAGTTTAATACTGCTTCGATGCGAACAAGAAGTGTGGTGAATTCTTCGAAGGTAAAATTCAAATTACAAGTTACCTTTTTGAGATGAGACTTCATGCTTTTCACAGCACTTTCCCAAAGTCCACCCATATGGGGTGCATAAGGTGGTATGAAGGACCAGGAAAAGCCAAAGGAAGAATATTTTTCAACCATCGCTGCTTCTGCGGATTTAAGGAAAGCGTTATGGTTTTTCAGTAAAGCGTAACTTGCTCCAACGAAGTTTCTGCCGTTGTCGGAGAACATAGTTTTTGGAAGGCCTCTACGTCCAATAAATCTGTCGAAGCATGCAAGAAAAGTCTCGGTAGAGAGATCCGAACAGGTTTCTAAATGGACGGCTCGTGTAGAAAAACACACAAACACAGCTGCATATCCTTTCTGAATTTTGGCATTTCGTAATGAGGACGTTTTTATATTGAAAGGCCCCGCAAAGTCTACTCCCGTGTATGTGAAGGGCAAAGAAAAGGTGACTCGTTCTGGTGGGAGTGCTCCCATGATCTGATTTTGGAACTTGTGCTTGTAGACGGTACAAGCCTTGCATTCACGTATGCACTTGCGGACTAAATTACGTAGACGGGGGATGTAGAATCCTTGTCGAATCGCACGTAACATTATGTGATGCTCCGAGTGAAGTAGAATGCGATGCGTAAAATTGACAAGGAGTTTTGCGAAATGAGAGCCTTCCGGAATGATGACTGGATGACGTTCTTCGTAGCTCAAGCCAGAATTATTTAACCTACCACCAACTCGCAACAGTTTGTTTTTGTCGATAAAAGGAGTCAAAGTCAATAATCTGCTCCTTCGACTTAACGGTTTCTTTTCCTTCAAACATTCGTATTCTTTGCTGAAGTACGATTTTTGAGCTATTAAAATAAGCCTGTTCTTCATAGAAATGATTTCTTCAGTGGTAATGAATTTTTCGGTAGAGAACGGTTTTTTAAGTAAGCGGTTTATGAATCGAAGTCGGTAGCAGAGGACTCGTAAAGCGCGCTCAAATGACGAGAATTCTTCTAGAGTATCAGTAAATTTTACCGCAAGGTGGAAATTTGTAGACTTTTTCGTTTCTAAGTCTGTTGGGTCAAAAGTCCGTGGAATCGGCCAAAGTGATGTGGGAAGTTTTAACCAAGTGGGTCCGTGCCACCAAAGATTATTATCAGCAAGTTCCTGTGGGCTGCAGCCTCGTGTGCCCATATCTGCAGGATTTTCGTCGGTCTTAACATGTTTCCAATGCTGGGGACTGCCAATACTAATAATTTGTGTCACACGATTAGCGACAAAAGTTTTTAAAGTATTTGGTTGTCTCTGTAACCAACCTAATACAATTGCCGAGTCTGTCCATAAAAATAATTCGTAATTGAACTGACAGTTCGAGCCCACACTTCGGATAAGTTTAGCCAGCAATAAAGCTCCGCACAATTCGAGTTTCGGAATTGTAGTCCGCTTGATAGGAGCTACTTTAGTCTTAGCGACGAGCAAATGACAATCTATTTTACCTTCTGGACTTTCAGTTCTAATATAGATGGCGCAACAATATGCCTTCTCCGAGGCGTCGCAGAAGCCGTGTATCTGAATATTATAGCTTGGTGAGAAGTTAACCCATCTAGGAATTTTTATGCTGGAGATAGAGGGCAAATCCTTTAGAAATGCATTCCATTTAGACAATATGAGCTGAGACACTCCTTCGTCCCAATCAGCTTTATCTTCCCATAAGTCTTGCATAAGTGTTTTGGCGACTATTACAACTGGGCCTAACCAACCTAGAGGGTCAAATAGCCTTGCTATTATTGATAAAATTCTTCGTTTTGTAGTAGAGGGAGTAATTTCAATCGGTTCAACAACATAATAGAAATAATCGGATAACGCGTTCCACCGAATTCCCAAGGTTTTAATTGTACTGGAATCATCAAATTTCAAAAAATCTTCATCTAGAAGATCCTCCCGGGGCAAACTTTCGATGAGAAACTGATCATTTGCCGTCATCTTTTTTAATGGAAATCCTGCCGATCTTAAAGCTGTTGTTATCTCAATCTGTTTGAGCCTAGCTTCTTCGAGCGTGTGTCCACCAGACAGGATGTCATCAACGTAAACTTCATTTTTCAAGATAGCAGATGCTTTTGGATACATATTTTTGCAGTCATCACTCAACTGCAGTAGAGTCCTTATTGCCAGAAAGGGGGCACACTTTACACCAAACGTCACAGTTTTCAATTGGAATGAATTCACGTAACCATCAGCTTCGTTGCGGAACAAAATCTGTTGATAAGGGCGATCTGCTTCGTGGACCGGGATTTGCCGGTACATCTTTTCTATGTCCCCTGTGAACACGAACTTGTAGTTGCGCCATCGTAACACGAGCTGCATCAGATCTGTTTGAAGCGTTGGTCCTTGATGCAATACATCGTTAAGCGAAAATCCACTGCCTGTCTTTTTAGAGGCGTTGAAAACCACTCGTACCTTTGTACTTTTGCTCTCGGGCTTGATCACCGCGTGATGCGGAAGAAAAAATGATGTCTGTTTTTCAGCTTTTGGCTCAATTTGCATAACTTGTTCCATGTGATCAAGATCTATGTATTCTTGAAGAACTTTATTATATTGTGCTTTCAAATCAGGAGATTTTTCGAGCGTTTTTTCCATTCTGTGGTATTGCGCGAGTGCCATATTTCTAGATGGACCCAGGAAAATTTCGTTAGGAAATTGTTCTTTAAACGGTAGCCGAACCATGTAACGACCATCAGATTGTCGGACTGTTGTACTTAGAAAAAAGTTTTCACAAACAATGTCGTTTTCAGACTCAACATAACTTTTTTCTGGCTCCTCTATTTCCCAAAATTTCTTCAATTGCTCATGTAGAACTTGATCGTTGGAAGGTGAAACTACAGTATGAAGACTTTGAATTTTGTCAACTGGTTCAGGTCCTAACAAATACCAGCCGAAATGGGATTCTCTAGCTTCCAGACAATTTCCTACGTTCATCTTTACGCCCTGTAGGTTGATGAAAGGCAGATAATCACTACCGATTATCATTTCAATTGCAGCTGGTTTGTAGAAGTAGGGATCTGCTAAGTTCAAATCTTCAATCTGAGGCAAATTTCCTACAGTAATGGGCCGTAAAGGCATGAAATGAGCTAATGTCGGTACCACAATCGCTTGTATTTTGATTGAGAAATTTGAAATCCTTGATTTAATTGTGACATAGCATCTTCCTTTTGAACTTCCTACCACTGTCTCACCAAAACCTGATATCTCAGTATGATGTTTTTCTAACGGTATAGAAAGTTTTTGCTGAACTCTTTTCAAAATAAAACTTTTTGTTGACCCCGTATCTATCATAGCACGAATAGTAATTTTCTCGCCTAAATGTACCACTTGAACTAACACTGTGGGCAAAATAGTTGTTCCATTGTGCTGAGATAAATGTATATGAAATGAATCGGTTCGATGTGTATTTGAACCATATGACCGGGAGTTTGACAAGTTGTGTTTGTCTTGAAGACCGGACCCTGATGGTTTTTCACTATCTTGACGATAAGTTGCCGATTGTTTTTCATTTTCTTGACGATTAGTTACTGATGATTTTTCATTTTCCTGACGATTAATTTGCGACTGCCCCGTGGGAGCGGGAGTCCTTCTCATATTTTCATCCGAGTCAAGATGAAGCATAGTGTGATGCCTCTGATTGCATCTGGTACAACTATTAGAACTCTGACATTTTGTCTTAAAATGACTTGTTGAAAAACAATTTGCGCAATATTTATTCGAATAAACAAATTTTATTCTATCTTTTACCGACAAGGATTTAAAATATTTACAATGCCTCAAAGGATGATTCTTCTTACATTTTTTACAATTGAAAGAGTTTTTATCATTTTCCGAATGAGAATGGAAAACTTGTGGCTTATAATCATTATGTTCTTTACCGGTTGGTTTTCGCAAATTAGCAAAAGTTTCTAAGGTTTCAATTCTACCCGAGAGAAATTTGTTAAGATTTTGCCAAGTAGGTATCTCCTTATGATCTACTAAAGCATCTTCCCACGCCCTAGAAGTTTCTTCAGGTAGCTTTGCAGCACAAAGATTCATTAGAAATGGGTCATTGTCCGGAATATTAATGTCAAACGATCCTATGACTGACATGCAATCGCTAACTGCATTTTGAAAAATTCTTAAAAACTTCAAATTTTCCGTTGGAGGAGTTTTTACCGCCTTAATTCTATCGATCTGATTGTTTATCAAAATCCTTTTATTTTCATAACGGTTTTTTAGCGTATTCCAGGCAATATCAAAATTTGCATCTATCAAATCATAATCTTTGATCATTTGATATGCCTCCCCGCTGGTATTGCCAAGCAAATAATACAATTTATGGGCTGGAGCTATGGATGGCTCTTTTCCGATCGCTGCCGCAAACATGTCCCGGAAAGCAGGCCATTTGTTAAATCCTCCCTCAAAATTCTGAATTTGAACCGCTGGTAGTTTAAGTGCTGGGCGACGAGCTGTATCGTGAATACTTGTACCAGATTTAGCTTTGATAAGTTCCAGTATCTTAGCCTTCACTCTCTGATACTGTTCGCTAACATCCTCGTATTTTACCGAAACCTCATCTTGACCTACCTCTTCTTCTTTCACCTTATCTCCTGCTTCAATATAATCATCATAGCTTTCAACCATTTTTAACCATCTCCTATCTAGTTCATCTTTTTTTACATCTAACAATGAAATCGTAATGGTGTCTGAATCAATAGTTTCGAAATTCGTGCAGAAGACGGCTAGCTGCTGAATACTATGTCTGCACTTTCTCTTAGCCATCTTTAATTGATTTTTCAAATCCGAAAATTTCCAACTAATTCTTCACCAAAGTAAAAAAAAAAAAAAACCACAAAATGTTTTACGTTGTATAGTGTAATCAAAAAATCAAAATTATAAAGGAAAATTTCCCAATAATACAAAAAAACTTCCAAAAAACACTTAATTTTGCGTCACCCTTTAATGTGCGAAAAAAAAATTCCAAAAATCTTTTACCGTGTCTCGATAATATATTCTTATTTGAAAGGGATTTTATAATTTTTATTTACGCAAATAATTTTCGATACAATTATTTGCGACACCCTTTAGGCAACACCCTGTAGGCAACACTCTGTAGGCAACACCCTTTAATTCAATTGGTTTAATTATTCCACCAATTTACCGAAATTTTTCAAAGTTATTTTTTTAAATTCCCAAACTCACCGTTTCCCCGCAAAATGTGAGTACTGCACACCCTTGCTGTTTGTTTGCCCAAGTAATAGTTGTTGTTGTTGTCAGCCAATATATATTGAAGTCTCTGCTTCCTTCTTTTATTTTTATTTTATACGGCACTTGATTTTAACTTTTCTGTTTAAAATATTCTTTTTCTATGTTTGTTGTTTGTGGCTGCGGCACTCGTCCAGCCAATTCTATGTTCTTTTTTTTCCACTATTTAATAGTTTTTATTTTATTTATTTAGAAATTTTATTCTCACTCACGTCTTTACCGCACTATGAAATTATGAATTTTGCCAATTCCTTTTGATAATATTTTCTCAAGCCTTTGAGATTATGTTATCTCTTTTAGGCAAATGTGCAAGTGCATTAAGGGGAACGGATGGAATTGAAATATTTTATAAAGTGCAAAGAGCATGACCTATGGACATATTGTTTAATGCGCATGTCATGAAAAAATACCGCTTTTTTATGTAGGGTTGCCACCGCTTTTTTTTTTCTTGTTGTTTTCCGGGATTGTTGCAAATTTTTAGGTTAGGTTTCAGATTATTTTGGGATTCGTTTTTGGTTATGTTTAATTGATTTTTTTTACACTTTTTTATCGAGATTTTTTTTTAAAAAGATTGCATAAAATATAATTAAACATTGTACATACCCATCACTTTCCTTTTGTTTTTTTTTTCTCACACGCTGCTGACTTTGCTCTGACCTTGGAGGTTAAACTTCCTTCTTATACTGGAACCCCCTTCTCTTCCGTCTTGGAAAAAATTTCTTCAGTGGAACGGGATACTCACTGCCCTTTTTTTTTTTTTGTAGATTTTGCAGAACCCTCGTATGCTGTAGAATGCTTGCTGTTGTTGATGACGATGAAGCTGACAAATTTTACTAGTTATTTGTTGATGATTATGTAGCTGAAGTTGTTACGGGATAACAACTGCTGTGGGCTACAAATTCCGCTGGTTATTCCAATCCTAGCCTCTCTAGGATTTTTTCGAAGGACCAAATTATGGTGACTAGACTTCAAATCTAGACACTGGAAAAAGTTGAGTGTTGTTAAATAAAAGACTTGAATTTTCTTTTAATTCAATTTTAACATCAATTTTTATTGAAGCTTCTTGCTTCTTATTTTCTAAGGGTAACAACCAACTTGTTGAACCAAAACCTTAATACTAAGCAAAAACCCAAGATGTGGGAATTAAGAAAAGACTCATTAGGACTAAACAAAAATAATACTCATGAGAGAGAGATCAAAGTAATAGGAACTTCATGTTCTCTTATACTACGTACTAAAGCAACAAAAATATAAAAATTAGTTCTTAAAAAAAAACAAGTATGTAAATACTTATGAGATAAAAAAAATAAAGAAAAATGGGGTTGGCGCTGAAGGCCTTTAAATTTAAATCCTAATATATAAAAAAAAAATATATAAAAATGCTGGAACCTGTTGAAGTCGCTTCAACAATAGGAAATTTTTGAAAAATTTTATATAAAAATAGGAAATTTTTGAAAAATTTTATATAAAAATAGGAAATTTTTGAAAAATTTTATATAAAAATAGGAAATTTTTGAAAAATTTTATATAAAAATAGGAAATTTTTGAAAAATTTTATATAAAAATAGAAAATTTTTGAAAAATTTTATATAAAAATAGGAAATTTTTGAAAAATTTTATATAAAAATAGGAAATTTTTGAAAAATTTTATATAAAAATAGGAAATTTTTGAAAAATTTTATATAAAAATAGGAAATTTTTGAAAAATTTTATATAAAAATAGGAAATTTTTGAAAAATTTTATATAAAAATAGGAAATTTTTGAAAAATTTTATATAAAAATAGAAAATTTTTGAAAAATTTTATATAAAAATAGGAAATTTTTGAAAAATTTTATATAAAAATAGGAAATTTTTGAAAAATTTTATATAAAAATAGGAAATTTTTGAAAAATTTTATATAAAAATAGGAAATTTTTGAAAAATTTTATATAAAAATAGGAAATTTTTGAAAAATTTTATATAAAAATAGGAAATTTTTGAAAAATTTTATATAAAAATAGGAAATTTTTGAAAAATTTTATATAAAAATAGAAAATTTTTGAAAAATTTTATATAAAAATAGGAAATTTTTGAAAAATTTTATATAAAAATAGGAAATTTTTGAAAAATTTTATATAAAAATAGGAAATTTTTGAAAAATTTTATATAAAAATAGGAAATTTTTGAAAAATTTTATATAAAAATAGGAAATTTTTGAAAAATTTTATATAAAAATAGGAAATTTTTGAAAAATTTTATATAAAAATAGGAAATTTTTGAAAAATTTTATATAAAAATAGAAAATTTTTGAAAAATTTTATATAAAAATAGGAAATTTTTGAAAAATTTTATATAAAAATAGGAAATTTTTGAAAAATTTTATATAAAAATAGGAAATTTTTGAAAAATTTTATATAAAAATAGAAAATTTTTGAAAAATTTTATATAAAAATAGGAAATTTTTGAAAAATTTTATATAAAAATAGGAAATTTTTGAAAAATTTTATATAAAAATAGGAAATTATTGAAAAATTTCCTATAAAAATAGGAAATTTTTGAAAAATTTCCTATAAAAATAGGAAATTTTTGAAAAATTTCCTATAAAAATAGGAAATTTTTGAAAAATTTCCTATAAAAATAGGAAATTTTTGAAAAATTTCCTATAAAAATAGGAAATTTTTGAAAAATTTCCTATAAAAATAGGAAATTTTTGAAAAATTTCCTATAAAAATAGGAAATTTTTGAAAAATTTCCTATAAAAATAGGAAATTTTTGAAAAATTTCCTATAAAAATAGGAAATTTTTGAAAAATTTCCTATAAAAATAGGAAATTTTTGAAAAATTTCCTATAAAAATAGGAAATTTTTGAAAAATTTCCTATAAAAATAGGAAATTTTTGAAAAATTTCCTATAAAAATAGGAAATTTTTGAAAAATTTCCTATAAAAATAGGAAATTTTTGAAAAATTTCCTATAAAAATAGGAAATTTTTGAAAAATTTCCTATAAAAATAGGAAATTTTTGAAAAATTTCCTATAAAAATAGGAAATTTTTGAAAAATTTCCTATAAAAATAGGAAATTTTTGAAAAATTTCCTATAAAAATAGGAAATTTTTGAAAAATTTCCTATAAAAATAGGAAATTTTTGAAAAATTTCCTATAAAAATAGGAAATTTTTGAAAAATTTCCTATAAAAATAGGAAATTTTTGAAAAATTTCCTATAAAAATAGGAAATTTTTGAAAAATTTCCTATAAAAATAGGAAATTTTTGAAAAATTTCCTATAAAAATAGGAAAATTTTGAAAAATTTCCTATAAAAATAGGAAATTTTTGAAAAATTTCCTATAAAAATAGGAAATTTTTGAAAAATTTCCTATAAAAATAGGAAATTTTTGAAAAATTTCCTATAAAAATAGGAAATTTTTGAAAAATTTCCTATAAAAATAGGAAATTTTTGAAAAATTTCCTATAAAAATAGGAAATTTTTGAAAAATTTCCTATAAAAATAGGAAATTTTTGAAAAATTTCCTATAAAAATAGGAAATTTTTGAAAAATTTCCTATAAAAATAGGAAATTTTTGAAAAATTTCCTATAAAAATAGGAAATTTTTGAAAAATTTCCTATAAAAATAGGAAATTTTTGAAAAATTTCCTATAAAAATAGGAAATTTTTGAAAAATTTCCTATAAAAATAGGAAATTTTTGAAAAATTTCCAAAAAAAAAAGGAAAACTTTTGAAAAATTTCCTATAAAAATAGGAAATTTTTAAAAATTTTTGAAAAATTTCCTATAAAAATGGGAAATTTTTGAAAAATTTCCTATAAAAATAGGAAATTTTTGAAAAATTTCCTATAAAAATAGGAAATTTTTGAAAAATTTCGATTTTCCCTTATCTTTTATTCCAATTTTGTATAGGTTATCTTCAATATTTAATAACAACTTTCTTTGATTTTAAATATATTAAATATTCCCTAAGCTAAAGAACCAAAAATTATTCTATGCTGCTCGCAAAAAAAATAATTTGTTATTATTAAAAAACTTTTCATCACTTTTATATGATGATTTTTTTAACAAAATAATTTGTTTAATTTCAGCTCCTTTTTTAAATTCATCTCCATTTGCAAAATAATGGTCGACTGTGAACACAAATTTCATAAGTTTTTCCCATTTATTTGTTTGACTGAATAGAATACATAGAATCTATTATGTACTGGCAAATACTTAGAAGTACATACTTGAGTGTTGGGTATACAAAATTGTATTATAACAAGAAATTTAAAAACTTTATGACCACAGGTGAAAAGTTTCAAAAAATTATATTTCTTGCAAAAGAATATAATTTGTTTCTAGTATTTTTTTCTATTCTATTTATTTTGTGTATGGCTTTTGGGTCTTAGCTCTTGTTGAAATAGAAGTAATTGCTGCTCGTAAGAGGTGTTAGAATATAATGCTTTCAAAAGTTTGAAAATTAAATTGAATTATTTTCTTTAAAAATTTAAAGATTTTTTGCAGGAACATAAATATTAGACAAAAATTCACAGCTTAGATATAAACTAAGGAATAGACTAAGACATAGACAAAGACATAGACTTAGATATAGACTAAGACATAGACTAAGACATAGACTAAGACAAAGACTAAGACATAGACTAAGACATAGACTAAGACATAGACTAAGACATAGACTAAGACATAGACTAAGACATAGACTAAGACATAGACTAAGACATAGACTAAGACATAGACTAAGACATAGACTAAGACATAGACTAAGACATAGACTAAGACATAGACTAAGACATAGACTAAGACATAGACTAAGACATAGACTAAGACATAGACTAAGACATAGACTAAGACATAGACTAAGACATAGACTAAGACATAGACTAAGACATAGACTAAGACATAGACTAAGACATAGACTAAGACATAGACTAAGACATAGACTAAGACATAGACTAAGACATAGACTAAGACATAGACTAAGACATAGACTAAGACATAGACTAAGACATAGACTAAGACATAGACTAAGACATAGACTAAGACATAGACTAAGATATAGACTAAGACATAGACTAAGACATAGACTAAGACATAGACTAAGACATAGACTAAGACATAGACTAAGACATAGACTAAGACATAGACTAAGACATAGACTAAGACATAGACTAAGACATAGACTAAGACATAGACTAAGACATAGACTAAGACATAGACTAAGACATAGACTAAGACATAGACTAAGACATAGACTAAGACATAGACTAAGACATAGACTAAGACATAGACTAAGACATAGACTAAGACATAGACTAAGACATAGACTAAGACATAGACTAAGATATAGACTAAGACATAGACTAAGACATAGACTAAGACATAGACTAAGACATAGACTAAGACATAGACTAAGACATAGACTTAGACATAGACTAAGACATAGACTAAGACATAGACTAAGACATAGACTAAGACATAGACTAAGACATAGACTAAGACATAGACTAAGACATAGACTAAGACATAGACTAAGACATAGACTTAGACATAGACTAAGACATAGACTAAGACATAGACTAAGACATAGACTAAGACATAGACTAAGACATAGACTAAGACATAGACTAAGACATAGACTAAGATATAGACTAAGACATAGACTAAGACATAGACTAAGACATAGACTAAGACATAGACTAAGACATAGACTAAGACATAGACTTAGACATAGACTAAGACATAGACTAAGACATAGACTAAGACATAGACTAAGACATAGACTAAGACATAGACTAAGACATAGACTAAGACATAGACTAAGACATAGACTAAGACATAGACGAAGACATAGACTAAGACATAGACTAATAGATAGACTAAGACATAGACTAAGACATAAACTAAGACTTAGATGAAGACTAAGATATAGACTCAGACATAGACTTAGATGAAGACTAAGACATGGACTGAGGTAAAGGCTAAGCATAAACAAAAATAATAATATAAACATAGACTTTAAACACACATGCTCACATATTGGCAGTACTAGTATAAAGTAAATCTTTATATAAATATATGTATTTCTATATTTACTATAAAATGTGTTATGCAATAAAAACATTCTGGAATATACTAAATCATATTACGTGCATCATCAAGTTTAATCTTGTTTTATATCTGCTCTAATTGCTTATTGTTAAATTATTACACATAATAAATAAGCAAATAGAGTAAAGTCCAGGTGTTAGAAAACTTTACGTGACAGTAAAACAATATTCATGCAGTTGATGATATAAGAGATTTCCTTTTTTATTTAAAGTTTAAATTGTCGTTTTGATATTGTTTAAATATTTTATTCATTTCATACACATATTTTCAAGATCAAATGCAAGAATGTAGTTAAAGCAGAATGACGTTTAGGAAAATATATTCGTTTGTGTATTTAAAGCAAAACTATGTTTTAAACGATTTTTTTATTATTTTTATGAATGTATATAAATTGTTGTAATCCAATTTAGCAATAAAGTTTTTAAATTATTTATGGTATTTTTGTAAAGAAGAAATTAATTTTTTTTTTTGATTTTTTATAGACAAACCTTCTAATTCATAAACGTAGTATACAATTATCAAAGGCTTATTGTATAAATTTTATATAAAAAATGTATTGATAAGTTTGAAATGAAGTTATTTTTTGTTTATGAATAACAGGTTAACTGTGGAGAATTAGATTTGAAAATAAGTCTTCCTAAATAATTTGTTTAGTAATATTTTTGTCATTACTTTTTATAAAACCTAAACCCTTAGCTGGAATAAATTTGTATATCTACTATAAATATATGTATGTATGTAAATTTTTGTCTCGAATCTCAACAAGTGTAACGTCATAAACAGCAGTTGTAATGGTGTTACAGGAATTTTTATGGTTATTATTACATCATTTACATTTTGCTATCATAAGTGAAAAAATCTGATCAAAAAGAATAAATTATTTTTGCATATACAGTAGACCGGTTAGGGAAAATGGCTCAAAACTGTATCATGTCCCTATGTACCTCTACCAGATAAAATCTAGTTTATATAATTTTCCAGTAATCAGGTTAAGTTCAAAATTCTAACCGATTCTCCCGAACTAAATGTTTACTCTACTGTGAATTTTCAGATTTTTTATATATATACATTCATACATATGTATAAATATATTTAATGATATAAAAGTATCTACAATTCACAAACTCTAAGGAAAATACGGAAATTTTTTTGTTTGTTTATGTTGATTTTTATGTAAAATTTCATTTGTATAATTTCGTGATTTTCACCACATTAACGTGAAATATTGCTTGATTTAATTTTATTAAATTCACAAGTGACAAATGTCGGTGGTTTCATATATATTTCTTGTGTATATCAATTTAAACTTTTTATAGCTTTGCATTTTTAATTTTTTCAAAAACTTTATTAACACTAGACTTACCTATTTACACCAACATCAGTCAAAACGACTGGTGTTTAAAAATAAAGTTTTGAATGTGTAATTTTTTAATAGAAAATTTTATTGTAAAAATTTTTTATCAAACATTTTTCTATAGAAAATTTTTTGGTCAAAAATTTTTCTATTGAAAATTTTTTGGTCAAAAATTTTTCTATAGAAAATTTTTTGGTCAAAAATTTTTCTATAGAAAATTTTTTGGTCAAAAATTTTTCTATAGAAAATTTTTTGGTCAAAAATTTTTCTATAGAAAATTTTTTGGTCAAAAGTTTTTCTATAGAAAATTTTTTGGTCAAAAGTTTTTCTATAGAAAATTTTTTGGTCAAAAGTTTTTCTATAGAAAATTTTTTGGTCAAAAGTTTTTCTATAGAAAATTTTTTGGTCAAAAGTTTTTCTATAGAAAATTTTTTGGTCAAAAATTTTTCTATAGAAAATTTTTTGGTCAAAAATTTTTCTATAGAAAATTTTTTGGTCAAAAATTTTTCCATAGAAAATTTTTTGGTCAAAAAATTTTTCTATTGAAAATTTTTTGGTCAAAAATTTTTCTATAGAAAATTTTTTGGTCAAAAATTTTTCTATAGAAAATTTTTTGGTCAAAAATTTTTCTATAGAAAATTTTTTGGTCAAAAATTTTTCTATTGAAAATTTTTTGGTCAAAAATTTTTCTATAGAAAATTTTTTGGTCAAAAATTTTTCTATAGAAAATTTTTTGGTCAAAAATTTTTCTATAGAAACTTTTTTGGTCAAAAATTTTTCTATAGAAAATTTTTTGGTCAAAAATTTTTCTATAGAAAATTTTTTGGTCAAAAATTTTTCTATAGAAAATTTTTTGGTCAAAAATTTTTCTATAGAAAATTTTTTGGTCAAAAATTTTTCTATAGAAAATTTTTTGGTCAAAAATTTTTCTATAGAAAATTTTTTGGTCAAAAATTTTTCTATAGAAAATTTTTTGGTCAAAAATTTTTCTATAGAAAATTTTTTGGTCAAAAATTTTTCTATAGAAAATTTTTTGGTCAAAAATTTTTCTATAGAAAATCTTTTGATCAAAAATTTTTCTATAGAAAATTTTTTGGTCAAAAATTTTTCTATAGAAAATTTTTTGGTCAAAAATTTTTCTATAGAAAATTTTTTGGTCAAAAATTTTTCTATAGAAAATTTTTTGGTCAAAAATTTTTCTATAGAAAATTTTTTGGTCAAAAATTTTTCTATAGAAAATTTTTTGTTCAAAAATTTTTCTATAGAAAATTTTTTGGTCAAAAATTTTTCTATAGAAAATTTTTTGGTCAAAAATTTTTCTATAGAAAATTTTTTGGTCAAAAAGTTTTCTATAGAAAATTTTTTGGTCAAAAATTTTTCTATAGAAAATTTTTTGGTCAAAAATTTTTCTATTGAAAATTTTTTGGTCAAAAAATTTTCTATAGAAAATTTTTTGGTCAAAAATTTTTCTATAGAAAATTTTTTGGTCAAAAATTTTTCTATAGAAAATTTTTGGGTCAAAAATTTTTCTATAGAAAACTTTTTGTCAAAAATTTTTCTATAGAAAACTTTTTGTCAAAAATTTTTCTACAGAAAATTTTTTTGTCAAAAATTTTTCTATTTTAATTTTTTTGTCAAAGATTTTCTATAGAAAATTTTTATATCAAAATTTTTTCTATAAATAACTTATTTGTCAAAAATTATTCTATAGAAAATTTTTTTGTCAAAAATTTTTCTATTTAAATTTTTTTGTCAAAGGTTTTCTACAGAAAATTTTTATATCAAAATTTTTTCTATAAATAACTTATTTGTCAAAAATTATTCTATAGAAAATTTTTTTACCAAAAATAACAAAACTGTCGAGATGAAAATGTAATTCAAAAAGAAAAATTTTTTGCCATCTCTTCAGGAGGAGTATCCCTACATTTAGACAAATCGAACAACTTGTATTTCTCTATAGAAAATTTTTTGTCTAAACTTTTTCTGTAGAATATTTTTTTTCAAAAAATTTTTCTATAGAAAATTTTGTTATTAAAAATTTTCTATAGAAAATTTTTTAAAAATTTTTTTACCAAAAATTTTTATACAGAACATTTTTTAACAAAAATTTTTATACAGAACATTTTTTAACAAAAATTTTTCTATAGAAAATTTTTTTGTCAAAAATTTTTTTATAAAAATTTTTTTGTCAAAAATTTTTCTATAGAAAATTTTTTTGTTAAAAATTTTTGTATAGAAAATTTTTTTGAAAATTTTTTTTGGATCAAATGCGAATAGTCATTCTTTTTGAATAATATTTACATCCCGACAATTTTGTTAATTTTTGAGAAAATTTTTTTATCAAAAATTTTTCTATAGCAAATTTTTGTGTCAAAAACTTTTCTATAGAAAATTTTTTTTGGTCAAAAACTTTTCTATAAAAAATTTTTTTATCAAGAATTTTTCTAAAAAAAAAATCTATCAAAATTTTCCTATAGAAAGTTTTTTCATCATAAATTTTTTTTTATTAAAAATTGTTGTATAGAAAATTTTTTATCAAAAATTTTTCTATAGACATTTTTTTTCAAAAATTTTTCTATAAACATTTTTTCAAAAATTTTTCTATAAAAAGTTTTTTTGTTAAAAATTTTCTATAGCAAATATTTTTTTATAGAAAATTTTTCTATAGAAAATGTTTTTATTAAAAATTGTTCTATATAATATAATTGTTCTCCACATTAAAAATTTTTTTAATAGAATTTTTTTTTAATTTTTCTTAAAAAATGTTTCTATATAAAATTGTTTTATCAAAAATTTGTTTATTAAAAAAATACGAATTTTAAGGGGCCGTTTGTCTCCATATGCCGGTACGTCTGTATTTTCATGCATAACTGTAGTCAAAGTATAAGTGCTAGTTTTCAAGAATTTTATGAAGTTTGGTACATGTTCTTTTTTGGTAATAAAGCCGATTGATTTGGCTCAAAATCGATCCAATATTTCGCGTACTTCCTATACTGATATGATTTTGGAAACAACTGAACTGATGACAAGTCTCAGGTTAATAGAAATATGGCGACGAAATTTGTAACAGTTAAGTTTTACATTAACATCAACTACTGTCCCGAATTTGGTGACAATCGGTCAATATTAGGCCATAGCTCCCATATGACCCCGCCCCCCGGAAACCACTTAAATGAAATTTGTCATATATTTGTTTTTGACCTTAGGGGCAAAGGGTATCATATGGTCGAGCTTGACCGACTATAGCACTTTCTAACTTGTTTTTATAAAACTTCACTTAATTTGTTCTCACTTTTTTGCTTCTAATTGCTTCACCGAATCGCAATCTGCAATTTTCTTTAGTCCAATATAACTTTTACCTCCTCTTTCAATACGCAGGTCTTCTTTATTTCCAAACCTTAAACTACCTCGACAGCAGACGACGACGATATTCAAAGTAGAATTGTTAAAGATTATGGCACAACCTCCCAGCTCTGGCGATCTGGAGATCATCATTATATAAACAAAAACAAAACACTATTATAAAATTCTTATATAAAATCACTTTTGTTGACGATGAAGCTTTGGAATTAAATGTTAAAAAAGTAAAGTTCTGATGACATATATTTTAAGAGATGGTACAAAATGGGTTAAATAAAAATAATATTTATTATAAGTCGCATTTATTGTGTTTCGCTATTATATTGAAAACGACGCAACATGGTTTTCGATCTGCCTTGAATAATAAATTCTCATAGTGATGATAATGATCTAACCAATAACCGAAATGTGTCGAGGGAAGGTTATCCCCACCAACTTTTTTTATTTTATCAAAAAAACTGTTTATTACAACAATAAAAAATTTAATAAATCTTAATTCTAGTGTAATACACCAATTTAAATCTTTTTAAGTAAATGAGTATTACAAAGAAAAAATTTGGTAAAACGGAAGGTTTTTAAAAAAACATCTTTGTACTGTTGGGTAGTTATCCCTAAAAATGTCTAATCTTATACATATTAGCCCTAAGTAGTAAATAGTTATGTAAGAAATATTTCTTCATACCTAATAAAATTAATCCTATAAATAATACTCCCATTAATTTGATTTAATTTAAAAGTTTTTCCTAAAATCTAGAACACGATAGTCATGTACAGGTTCCGTTCATGTTAACAAACAAAAAAAAAAAAAACAAAAACGATAAGAATAACTAAGAAAAACTGTCTAAAGAATTTTACAAGTTTTTCCTATATTGTTGTTGTTTTAGTTCTTGGTGATGGTGGTGGTGCTATTTTTCTTGTGTTGTAAAATTGTTGTATGAGTCGTAAAACAGAAACATAAAATTCCGTATTCAACACTTTGTTGGCACGTAAGAAAACAACTTTTCTTTAAGCTGATTTTTTTCTAATTTCAAACGTGTCTTGATTTTTAGACCATTAAAAAACCTCGAAAGATTCTTTTCATTGTTGTTTCTGTTGCTGTACATGCTATTGTTAAGGGTGCTACCGAGGACATAAAGGGAATGATGGGTAGGCAAATTAATTTGTAACTATTACTATATGACCGCAACTTTTATATAAGGCCATAGATGTCCATGTTTATGAAAGTCATTGATTAAAAATATTTGATTTTAATAAACAAACTCTAGAGGTAGGGTACACTGAATTCGTCTAAAACTTACTTCAGTTGCTTTTCCTTAAATACTCGTACTTGCTTGTATAATTTCCTAGTATTTCTGTTTGCTAATGTTTGAGTTGTTGCCTGAAAAGTAATAGCCAAGAAATGTGCTTGGAAAGTATTACAAGTAGAAGTTTGACAGCTTGTTAGGAAGTGTAATAAGAACACCAATCAAAACCAATGAAAAGCTTTATGAATTACAATCCAAGTACATACTTCTTTACTATTGTAGCTATTTTTCTTTATCAGTTACATGATGAGTATTTTTACATACCTGTCAGTAAATGTAAGTAAGAAAGAACATGCGGCTTGTCAATCAAAGTGAATTTTGTACCCTACTTATGGCAATTTCTACAGGATATTCTAAAGTAAAATAAAATATTTTTATATAAATAAGTTTTCCTATTCTTTATATTCAAAAATCTTCCTTTCTTTAACTTTATTTAATATATCGAGAAGTCTTTATATCGTTAATGAAAAATAGAGAAAAGTCTTTTTATCGCCAACTTTTATTCCTATCGTCAACTATTCTCTATATAGAAAAAAGTCTTCTTATAGTCAAATTTTCTCTATATAGAAAAAAGTATGTCTTAGTCTATGTCTTAATCTATTTCTTAGTCTACGTCTTAGTCTATGTCTTAGTCTATGTCTTAGTCTATGTCTTAGTCTATGTCTTAGTCTATGTCTTAGTCTATGTCTTAGTCTATGTCTTAGTCTATGTCTTAGTCTATGTCTTAGTCTATGTCTTAGTCTATGTCTTAGTCTATGTCTTAGTCTATGTCTTAGTCTATGTCTTAGTCTATGTCTTAGTCTATGTCTTAGTCTATGTCTTAGTCTTAGTCTATGTCTTAGTCTATGTCTTAGTCTATGTCTTAGTCTATGTCTTAGTCTATGTCTTAGTCTATGTCTTAGTCTATGTCTTAGTCTATGTCTTAGTCTATGTCTTAGTCTATGTCTTAGTCTATGTCTTAGTCTATGTCTTAGTCTATGTCTTAGTCTATGTCTTAGTCTATGTCTTAGTCTATGTCTTAGTCTATGTCTTAGTCTATGTCTTAGTCTATGTCTTAGTCTATGTCTTAGTCTATGTCTTAGTCTATGTCTTAGTCTATGTCTTAGTCTATGTCTTAGTCTATGTCTTAGTCTATGTCTTAGTCTATGTCTTAGTCTATGTCTTAGTCTATGTCTTAGTCTATGTCTTAGTCTATGTCTTAGTCTATGTCTTAGTCTATGTCTTAGTCTATGTCTTAGTCTATGTCTTAGTCTATGTCTTAGTCTATGTCTTAGTCTATGTCTTAGTCTATGTCTTAGTCTATGTCTTAGTCTATGTCTTAGTCTATGTCTTAGTCTATGTCTTAGTCTATGTCTTAGTCTATGTCTTAGTCTATGTCTTAGTCTATGTCTTAGTCTATGTCTTAGTCTATGTCTTAGTCTATGTCTTAGTCTGTGTCTTAGTCTATGTCTTAGTCTATGTCTTAGTCTATGTCTTAGTCTATGTCTTAGTCTATGTCTTAGTCTATGTCTTAGTCTATGTCTTAGTCTATGTATTAGTCTATGTCTTAGTCTATCTCTTAGTCTATGTCTTAGTCTATGTCTTAGTCTATGTCTTAGTCTATGTCTTAGTCTATATCTTAGTCTATGTCTTAGTCTATCTCTTAGTCTATGTCTTAGTCTATGTCTTAGTCTATGTCTTAGTCTATGTCTTAGTCTACGTCTTAGTCTATGTCTTAGTCTATGTCTTAGTCTATGTCTTAGTCTATGTCTTAGTCTATGTCTTAGTCTATGTCTTAGTCTATGTCTTAATCTATGTCTTCCTTTAGAAAAAAGTCTTCCTATCGTCAACTTTTCTTCATATAGAAAAAAGTCTTCCTATCGTCAACTTTTCTCTGTATAGAAAAAAAGTCTTCCTATCGTCAACTTTTCTCTATATAGAAAAAAGTCTTCCTATCGTCAACTTTTCTCTATATAGAAAAAATTCTTCCTATCGTCAACTTTTCTCTATATAGAAAAAATTCTTCCTATCGTCAACTTTTCTCTATATAGAAAAAATTCTTCTTATCGTCAACTTTTCTCTATATAGAAAAAAGTCTTCCTATCGCATACATATCTCTATATAGAACTGTAGGATGTTCGAACTACCTCAGTCTTTCCTCTATGTTCTATAAATTAACTTTGCGGTTTAGAGCTTTAAAATGTGACTCAATAGCTCATTGTAGTTAACAAACTTATAAAAGTTTATAAAAGTTTTTATATGAAAGCACATGAGAAAAAAAATAGATACAATAAAATATGGAACAATCAAAAACTTTTTGCTGTTTCTTAACATGTTACAAATTTTATCTTGTCTAACTTCTATTTCTAAATAAAATTATTTCTTCAATATACTTGTATATAAGATATTCAATCTTAAATTTTCTAATAAAATTTAGCTGTTAAAAAAAACATCATATTGGAACATCATTTAGATTTTATTTTGGAAAAAATTTTATATTCCAAATCTAATTTAAACATAAACAAAATATAATCAAAATATTTTTTAAACTTTTTATTTGAATGTTTTATAAGGACGAATATTTCAGGAAGAGACAAAGTAGCAATTTTCTTGCAAATAAGTTATTTTCCATACTTTTTATTTAATACAATCACTTTTTTAACAAGTTGTTAAAAATTTTGTTGTTCTTTGAAAAATTTAATAAAACAATGCAATATGTTTTTTTATAGCAATTTGTTGCTGTTCCACAGCTGGAATATAAAAATGACATCATCACATTATTTCAATTTATTGATATATTCGTTAACATTTTTCATTCTTTATATTTTCCAATCAATTTGTTTAAAGGAAAAGTTTGCAGATATACAATATTTATACGACAAACTCATATTTCTTATAAAAATAAGAAATTTAAAAAAAAAATTTCGAACAAAAATAAAAAAAAATTTGTAAAAATAAGAAATTTTTGAAAAATTTCCTATAAAAATGCAAAATTTTTGAAAAATTTCAATAAAAAATGTAAAATTTTCGAGAAATTTACTTTAAAAGGGGATTTTTTTGGAAAATTTCCTACAAAAATAAGAAATTTTTAAATAATTTCCTATAAAAATTAGAAATTTGTTAAAAATTTCCCATAAAAATAGAAATTTTTGAAAAATTTCTTATAAAAATAAGAAATTTTTTAAAAAATTCTTATAAAAATAGGAAATTTTTGAAAAAATTCCTACAAAAATAAGAACTTTTTAAAAATTTCCTATAAAAATAAGAAAGTTTTAAAAAATTCTATCAAAATAAGAAATTTTTGAAAAATTTCCAATAATAAACGGAAATTTTTAGAAAAATATCATACAAAAATAGGAAATTTTTGAAAAATTTCCTACACAAATTTATAAATTTTGAAATAATTTGTATAAAGATTAAACATTTCTTATAAAAATAAAAAAGAATTAAAAAAGTCCTAGAAAAATAAGAAATTTTTGAAAATTTTCTTATAAAGATAAGAAATTTTTTAATAGTTTCCTACAAAAATAAGATATTTTTTGAAAAATTTCCTATAAAAAAAGGAAATTTGTGAAAATTTTCCTATAAAAATAAGAAACTTTTGAAAAATTTTGTATAAAAATAAGAAATTTTGAAAAATTTCCTATGAAAAGAAGAAATTTTTGAAAAATTTCCTATAAAAATAAGAAATTTTTGAAAAATTTCCTAAAAAAAAATAAGAAATTTTTGAAAAGTTCGGAAAAAAAATTGAAAATTTTCTACCAAAATGAAAAATTTTTGAAAAATTTCCTATAAAAAAAAGAAATTTCGAAAATATTCTTAGAACAATAAGAAATTAAAAAAAAAATTGCTTTACAAATATGACATTTTTGAAAAATTCCATATAAAAATCTTAAATTTTTGAAAACTTTCCTATAAAACCATGAAAGTTTTGTAAACTTTTTTATAAAAATAGGAATTTTTTAAAAATTATCTATACAAATAAGAAATTTTTGAATAATATTCTATAAAAATTAGAAATTTTTTAAAATTTTCCTTTTAAAATTAGAAATTTTTAAAAATTGTCCTATAGAAAAATAAGAATTTTTGAAAAATTTCTTACAAAAACAAGAAATTTTTGAAAATTTTCTTATAAAAATATGAAATTTTTGAAAAATTTCTTATGAAAATAAGAAATTTTTGAAAAAATTCTTATAAAAATAAGAAATTTTTGAAAAAATTCTTATAAAAATAAGAAATTTTTGAAAAATTTCTTATAAAAATAAGAAATTTTTGAAAAATTTCTTATTAAAATAAAAAATTTTTGAAAATTATCTTATAAAAATAAGAAATTTTTGAAAAATTTCTTATAAAAATAAGAAATTTTTGAAAAATTTCTTATAAAAGTAAAAAATTTTTGAAAAATTATGAGAAATTTTTTAAAAATTACTTATAAAAATAAGAAATTTTTGAAAAATTTCTTATAAAAATAAGAAATTTTTGAAAAATTTGTTATAAAAATGAAATTTTTGAAAAATTTCTTATAAAAATAAGAAATTTTTGAAAAATTTCTTATAAAAATAAGAAATTTTTGAAAAATTTCTTATAATAATAAGAAATTTTTGAAATTTTTTTAAAAAAAATAAGAAATTGTTGAAAAATTTCATATAAAAATAAGAAATTTTTGAAAAATTTCTTATAAAAATAAGAAATTTTTGAAAAATTTCTTATAAAAATAAGAAATTTTTGAAAAATTTCTTATAAAAATAAGAAATTTTTGAAAAATTTCTTATAAAAATAATAAATTTTTAAAAATTTTCTTATAAAAATAAGAAATTTTTGAAAAATTTCTTATAAAAATAAGAAATTTTTGAAAAATTTCTTATAAAAATAAGAAATTTTTGAAAAATTTCTTATAAAAATAAGAAACTTTTGAAAAATTTCTTATAAAAATAAGAAACTTTTGAAAAATTTCTTATAAAAAAAGAAATGTTTGAAAAATGTCTTATCAAAATAAGAAATTTTTGAAAAATTTCTTATAAAAATAAAAAATTTTTGAAAAATTTCTTATAAAAATAAGAAATTTTTGAAAAATTTCTTGTAAATATAAGAAATTTTTGTAAAATTTCTTATAAAAATAAGAAATTTTTAAAAAATCTCTTAGAAAAATAAGAAATTTTTAAAAAATTTCTTTACAAAAATAGACATTTTTGAAAATTTTCCTATAAAAATGAGAAATTTTTAAAAATTTCCTATGAAAACAAGAAACTTTTGAAACATTTTCAATAAAAATAATAAATTTTTAAAAATTTCTTAAAAAAATAAGAAATTTTGAAAAAAAAAATTCTACAAAAATAAGAGATTTTTGAAAAATTTTCTAAAAAAAAATAAAAATATTTTGAAAAATTTTCTTATAAAAATTAGAAATTTTTAAAAAATTTCCTATTAAAATACATTTATAAAAAATTTCCTACAGAAAAAATAAGGAATATTTGAATTTTTTTTATAAAAAATTAAGAAGTTTTTGAAAGTCTCCTATAAAAAATAAGAGCTTTTTGAAAAATTTTATCAAAAAAAATATATGTTCCTTTATATTTTTAAAAATTTATTGTATGGGATGGTATCCATTGTGCAAAAGTTATAAATTTAATTAAGTGCGATGTTATTTGACAGAATATAACACTTTTGGTGTTTTAATTAAATATTTGTCTTATAACCAAATTATTTCACTTAATTAAAAATTACTAAGTTCTTTTATACTGACTTGAAGTAAGTAGATTTTTATGTTAATTGCAAAAGCCGAAAGATATTTATTATTTATATTAAGAAACATTTATTTATATTTATAGATTTAAATAAATATGCTCTAATACTACAATGTAATTCTTAACAATTATATCAATATAAATATACATATACATATACAAACAATAGTATCAGATTTTGAAAAATAATATATACAGTTACTAATAAAAAATGTCGTACTAGTGAAAATATTTCATACCATTTCTAAATCCTATTCAATTTATAAAAATAAAACATCTCTTAATAAAATATGCAAATAACCTTAAACGCTTTTCCTTTCAACCAACTTTTGTTAGTATTGAATACAAATGCATTTTTTCACATCATTTATGGATAGCAATAAATAATTTCTACAAACATACTTATGTATGTATGTTATGTATGAATTACATATGTTTATAAGTATATCAGTATTTACTAAAATGTATGTATGTATGTATATTTATTGCATAAATTTCCACATATTTTACTTTATTATTACTTCGGATGTAATTTGTATCGTAGAAAGATAAGAAGATTAATGTTTAAGAAACAATTCTTAATTAAGCATATAAATAAAATTAAAATAATGGATAAAATATGTCATTGAGCAAAAACACTTTAAAGTAATAAAATATTCAACATATTTAAGTAATTACTGGAATAAATAAGAGCACTTATAAAATGTAATTGAATAGTGCTTATATGAAGATAATTCTACGAATATATTGTAGATAAGAAATATACATATAACTTAGTTTTCTTTTGGGTATTTGTATTACTTAGTATTAGAACAATATCAGTATTAGTAACACGAATTGCTTCAGTATTAGTATGAGTAATATTTTTATTTTAATATCGATATCAGTAGTGCGATTCACTAACTTTTAAAACTTTCAAAAGGTTCTACCATTAACAACACATTTTGATGTTTGCACTAACCACTATGTGATTCACTAACTTAGTTTAAGCCACGGTAAAGTTATGTGGCAACTTTGTCAAAATAAGAGAAAAACACAAAGAAGAATAGAAAAAAAAACAAGCCGAAAACTATTTTTGTTGTAAATTTTAAGAACAACTTGAGTAAAATATTAAAAATAATTATTATTTTAAATACATTTTTATTTATTTTGATGATATATGAATACAACTGAATGAATACATACTACTATCAAAAGAAGCCGGTCGTCTGCTGAGCAGCCAAGTCATATAGTTGAATTATATTTGTTGTTATATTCTTATATTATATTTTCTTTAATTATAATTTTCGATTTATATAAAGAAACAATTTTTTAATACAGTTTTCTAAATCACTTTCCTTAACCACTTTTCTTTAACATTAAACAGCATCAAAAATGTTGGCGTTAATAAACAACAATTTATTTGTTTATTAATAACAGCTGATTGAAACAGCTGACTTTAAACGTCAACAGAAATCATTAAAGTGTTAGTGAATAGCAGTGTGGTTAATTTAGTTGTTTAATAATTTTGAAGAAACAATTGTGGTTAAAAAAGCGTAGTGAATCGCACTACAGTACTAGTATTTGTCTCAAATACTCGTCTTAGTTTATTTCTTAGTCTACGTCTTAGTCTATGTCTTAGTCTATGTCTTACTCTATGTCTTAGTCTATGTCTTAGTCTATGTCTTAGTCTATGTCTTAGTCTATGTCTTAGTCTATGTCTTAGTCTATATCTTAGTCTATGTCTTAGTCTATGTCTTAGTCTATGTCTTAGTCTATGTCTTAGTCTATGTCTTAGTCTATGTCTTAGTCTATGTCTTAGTCTATGTCTTAGTCTATGTCTTAGTCTATGTCTTAGTCTATGTCTTAGTCTATGTCTTAGTCTATGTCTTAGTCTATGTCTTAGTCTATGTCTTAGTCTATGTCTTAGTCTATGTCTTAGTCTATGTCTTAGTCTATGCCTTAGTCTATGTCTTAGTCTATGTCTTAGTCTATGTCTTAGTCTATGTCTTAGTCTATGTCTTAGTCTATGTCTTAGTCTATGTCTTAGTCTATGTCTTAGTCTATGTCTTAGTCTATGTCTTAGTCTATGTCTTAGTCTATGTCTTAGTCTATGTCTTAGTCTATGTCTTAGTCTATGTCTTAGTCTATGTCTTAGTCTATGTCTTAGTCTATGTCTTAGTCTATGTCTTAGTCTATGACTTAGTCTATGTCTTAGTCTATGACTTAGTCTATATCTTAGTCTATATCTTAGTCTATATCTTAGTCTATGTC
Source organism: Stomorhina lunata (assembly GCA_933228675.1). Classification (NCBI taxonomy): domain Eukaryota; kingdom Metazoa; phylum Arthropoda; class Insecta; order Diptera; family Rhiniidae; genus Stomorhina; species Stomorhina lunata. The sequence continues at coordinate 52,129,644 of OW121742.1, forward strand.
TTAGTCTATGTCTTAGTCTTTGTCTTAGTCTATGTCTTAGTCTATGTCTTAGTCTATGTCTTAGTCTATGTCTTAGTCTATGTCTTAGTCTATGTCTTAGTCTATGTCTTAGTATATGTCTTAGTCTATGTCTTAGTCTATGTCTTAGTCTATGTCTTAGTCTATGTCAAAGTCTATGTCTTAGTCTATGTCTTAGTCTATGTCTTAGTCTATGTCTTAGTCTATGTCTTAATCTATGTTTTAATCTATGTCTTAGTCTATGTCTTAGTCTATGTCTTAGTCTATGTCTTAGTCTATGTCTTAGTCTATGTCTTAGTCTATGTCTTAGTCTATGTCTTAATCTATGTCTTAATCTATGTCTTAGTCTATGTCTTAGTCTATGTCTTAGTCTATGTCTTAGTCTATGTCTTAGTCTATGTCTTAGTCTATGTCTTAGTCTATGTCTTAGTCTATGTCTTAGTCTATATCTTATTCTATGTCTTAGTCTATGTCTTAGTCTATGTCTTAGTCTATGTCTTAGTCTATGTCTTAGTCTATGTCTTAGTCTATGTCTTAGTCTATGTCTTAGTCTATGTCTTAGTCTATGTCTTAGTCTATGTCTTAGTCTATGTCTTAGTCTATGTCTTAGTCTATGTCTTAGTCTATGTCTTAGTCTATGTCTTAGTCTATGTCTTAGTCTATGTCTTAGTCTATGTCTTAGTCTATGTCTTAGTCTATGTCTTAGTCTATGTCTTAGTCTATGCCTTAGTCTATGCCTTAGTCTATGTCTTAGTCTATGTCTTAGTCTATGTCTTAGTCTATGTCTTAGTCTATGTCTTAGTCTATGTCTTAGTCTATGTCTTAGTCTATGTCTTAGTCTATGTCTTAGTCTATGTCTTAGTCTTAGTCTATGTCTTAGTCTATGTCTTAGTCTATGTCTTAGTCTATGTCTTAGTCTATGTCTTAGTCTATGTCTTAGTCTATGTCTTAGTCTATGTCTAAGTCTATGTCTTAGTCTATGTCTTAGTCTATGTCTTACTCTATGTCTTAGTCTATGTCTTAGTCTATGTCTTAGTCTATGTCTTAGTCTATGTCTTATTCTATGTCTTAGTCTATGTCTTAGTCTATGTCTTAGTCTATGTCTTAGTCTATGTCTTAGTCTATGTCTTAGTCTATGTCTTAGTCTATGTCTTAGTCTATGTCTTAGTCTGTGTCTTAGTCTATGTCTTAGTCTATGTCTTAGTCTATGTCTTAGTCTATGTCTTAGTCTATGACTTAGTCTATGTCTTAGTCTATGTCTTAGTCTATGTCTTAGTCTATGTCTTAGTATATGTCTTAGTCTATGTCTTAGTCTATGTCTTAGTCTATGTCTTAGTCTATGTCTTAGTCTATGTCTTAGTCTATGTCTTAGTCTATGTCTTAGTCTATGTCTTAGTCTATGTCTTAGTCTATGTCTTAGTCTATGTCTTAGTCTATGTTTTAGTCTATGTCTTAGTCTATGTCTTAGTCTATGTCTTAGTCTATGTCTTAGTCTGTGTCTTAGTCTGTGTCTTAGTCTTTGTCTTAGTCTTTGTCTTAGTCTATGTCTTAGTCTATGTCTTAGTCTATGTCTTAGTCTATGTCTTAGTCTATGTCTTAGTCTATGTCTTAGTATATGTCTTAGTCTATGTCTTAGTATATGTCTTAGTATATGTCTTAGTCTATGTCTTAGTCTATGTCTTAGTCTATGTCTTAGTCTATGTCTTAGTCTATGTCTTAGTCTATGTCTTAGTCTATGTCTTAGTCTATGTCTTAGTCTATGTCTTAGTCTATGTCTTAGTCTATGTCTTAGTCTATGTCTTAGTCTATGTCTTAGTCTATGTCTTAGTCTATGTCTTAGTCTATGTCTTAGTCTATGTCTTAGTCTATGTCTTAGTCTATGTCTTAGTCTATGTCTTAGTCTATGTCTTAGTCTATGTCTTAGTCTATGTTTTAGTCTATGTCTTAGTCTATGTCTTAGTCTATGTCTTAGTCTATGTCTTAGTCTATGACTTAGTCTATGTCTTAGTCTATGTCTTAGTCTATATCTTAGTCTATATCTTAGTCTATATCTTAGTCTATGTCTTAGTCTATGTCTTAGTCTTTGTCTTAGTCTATGTCTTAGTCTATGTCTTAGTCTATGTCTTAGTCTATGTCTTAGTCTATGTCTTAGTCTATGTCTTAGTCTATGTCTTAGTCTATGTCTTAGTCTATGTCTTAGTCTATGTCTTAGTCTATGTCTTAGTCTATGTCTTAGTCTATGTCTTAGTCTATGTCAAAGTCTATGTCTTAGTCTATGTCTTAGTCTATGTCTTAGTCTATGTCTTAATCTATGTCTTAATCTATGTCTTAGTCTATGTCTTAGTCTATGTCTTAGTCTATGTCAAAGTCTATGTCTTAGTCTATGTCTTAGTCTATGTCTTAGTCTATGTCTTAATCTATGTCTTAATCTATGTCTTAGTCTATGTCTTAGTCTATGTCTTAGTCTATGTCTTAGTCTATGTCTTAGTCTATGTCTTAGTCTATGTCTTAGTCTATGTCTTAGTCTATGTCTTAGTCTATGTCTTAGTCTATGTCTTAGTCTATATCTTATTCTATGTTTTAGTCTATGTCTTAGTCTATGTCTTAGTCTATGTCTTAGTCTATGTCTTAGTCTATGTCTTAGTCTATGTCTTAGTCTATGTCTTAGTCTATGTCTTATTCTATGTCTTAGTCTATGTCTTAGTCTATGTCTTAGTCTATGTCTTAGTCTATGTCTTAGTCTATGTCTTAGTCTATGTCTTAGTCTATGTCTTAGTCTATGTCTTAGTCTATGTCTTAGTCTATGTCTTAGTCTATGTCTTAGTCTATGTCTTAGTCTATGTCTTAGTCTATGTCTTAGTCTATGTCTTAGTCTATGTCTTAGTCTATGTCTTAGTCTATGTCTTAGTCTATGTCTTAGTCTATGCCTTAGTCTATGTCTTAGTCTATGTCTTAGTCTATGTCTTAGTCTATGTCTTAGTCTATGTCTTAGTCTATGTCTTAGTCTATGTCTTAGTCTATGTCTTAGTCTATGTCTTAGTCTATGTCTTAGACTACGTCTTAGTCTATGTCTTAGTCTATGTCTTAGTCTATGTCTTAGTCTATGTCTTAGTCTATGTCTTAGTCTATGTCTTAGTCTATTTTTAGTCTATGTCTTAGTCTATGTCTTAGTCTATGTCTTAGTCTTAGTCTATGTCTTAGTCTATGTCTTAGTCTATGTCTTAGTCTATGTCTTAGTCTATGTCTTAGTCTATGTCTAAGTCTATGTCTTAGTCTATGTCTTAGTCTATGTCTTAGTCTATGTCTTAGTCTATGTCTTAGTCTATGTCTTAGTCTATGTCTTAGTCTATGTCTTATTCTATGTCTTAGTCTATGTCTTAGTCTATGTCTTATTCTATGTCTTAGTCTATGTCTTAGTCTATGTCTTAGTCTATGTCTTAGTCTATGTCTTAGTCTATGTCTTAGTCTGTGTCTTAGTCTATGTCTTAGTCTATGTCTTAGTCTATGTCTTAGTCTATGTCTTAGTCTATGTCTTAGTCTATGTCTTAGTCTATGTCTTAGTCTATGTCTTAGTCTATGTCTTAGTATATGTCTTAGTCTATGTCTTAGTCTATGTCTTAGTCTATGTCTTAGTCTATGTCTTAGTCTATGTCTTAGTCTATGTCTTAGTCTATGTCTTAGTCTATGTCTTAGTCTATGTCTTAGTCTATGTTTTAGTCTATGTCTTAGTCTATGTCTTAGTCTATGTCTTAGTCTATGTCTTAGTCTGTGTCTTAGTCTGTGTCTTAGTCTTTGTCTTAGTCTTTGTCTTAGTCTATGTCTTAGTCTATGTCTTAGTCTATGTCTTAGTCTATGTCTTAGTCTATGTCTTAGTCTATGTCTTAGTATATGTCTTAGTCTATGTCTTAGTATATGTCTTAGTATATGTCTTAGTCTATGTCTTAGTCTATGTCTTAGTCTATGTCTTAGTCTATGTCTTAGTCTATGTCTTAGTCTATGTCTTAGTCTATGTCTTAGTCTATGTCTTAGTCTATGTCTTAGTCTATGTCTTAATCTATGTCTTAGTCTATGTCTTAGTCTATGTCTTAGTCTATGTCTTAGTCTATGTCTTAGTCTATGTCTTAGTCTATGTCTTAGTCTATGTCTTAGTCTATGTCTTAGTCTATGTCTTAGTCTATGTCTTAGTCTATGTCTTAGTCTATGTCTTAGTCTATGTCTTAGTCTATGTCTTATTCTATGTCTTAGTCTATGTCTTAGTCTATGTCTTAGTCTATGTCTTAGTCTTTGTCTTAATCTATGTCTTAGTCTATGTCCTAGTCTATGTCTTAGTCTATGTCTTAGTCTATGTCTTAGTCTTTGTCTTAGTCTATGTCTTAGTCTATGTCTTAGTCTATGTCTTAGTCTATGTCTTAGTCTATGTCTTAGTCTATGTCTTAGTCTATGTCTTAGTCTATGTCTTAGTCTATGTCTTAGTCTATGTCTTAGTCTATGTCTTAGTCTATGTCTTAGTCTATGTCTTAGTCTATGTCTTAGTCTATGTCTTAGTCTTTGTCTTAGTCTATGTCTTAGTCTATGTCTTAGTCTATGTCTTAGTCTATGTCTTAGTCTATGTCTTAGTCTATGTCTTAGTCTTTGTCTTAGTCTATGTCTTAGTCTATGTCTTAATCTATGTCTTATTCTATGTCTTAGTCTATGTCTTAGTCTATGTCTTAGTCTATGTCTTAGTCTTTGTCTTAGTCTATGTCTTAGTCTATGTCTTAGTCTATGTCTTAGTCTATGTCTTAGTCTATGTCTTAGTCTATGTCTTAGTCTATGTCTTAGTCTATGTCTTAGTCTATGTCTTAGTCTATGTCTTAGTCTATGTCTTATTCTATGTCTTAGTCTATGTCTTAGTCTATGTCTTAGTCTATGTCTTAGTCTATGTCTTAGTCTTTGTCTTAGTCTATGTCTTAGTCTATGTCTTAGTCTATGTCTTAGTCTATGTCTTAGTCTATGTCTTAGTCTATGTCTTAGTCTATGTCTTAGTCTATTTCTAAGTGTTTAATTATATCAATTCCTTAGGCCGTTTCTATACTAAGTCATAATCCAATTCTTAGACTATGTCTTAGTCTACTTATAAAAAGTAGTTAATAAGACTCAATACAAAGACATAACCACCCTGAATCATACCTTTACCAATTACCTAAATATTAAAGAAGCTGTCAAAATATCACCCTTTTTTAGAAAAAAAATAATCATGATTTGTAAGAACTTCGAACTATTAAATACTTCTGTATATTTTCACATCAATAAATCAGTTTCGTTGACTTCACAAAAGAAACATAAATAGGAAAACGTCATTTTGAAAACGTATTTTGGAAAAGGGTCTTTATAATATTTGAAAATATTTTTCCAATTTACTTAAAATCGTAATTAAGAAATTCTTTTTCTATAAACACGTGTATATATATATAAGTGTCACGTCCTTAACACACTTTAAACATTTGACACATACAAACGACTACATATGAAAACGATAGGAATATTAACAAAATTCTCTATTAACTGTAAACACAAGTCAAAACTCCTACATTTACAGTTCAATGAATTTTTAAACAATATGGATTATTTTGTTGTTAAATCACTGTTTAAAACAAAAGAACAAAATTTATTTCTTGCAGCTAAAAATAAGAAAATTTCCCATTATTGTTTTTCGATCTATCAATGTACGCTTAAGATGGAAAGGAAAATTAAGCTGCCTTAAAATTACGAATATTATTAAGGCTATCAACCATCAGAGCAAATTTCAAATACTAACATAAGAAATTATATCCTTAGACTTCTACCACCACAAACATTTGATGGGAATGTTTAAAAAATACTTATTCTTCGTAACTTCGACAAATGCCCACAGCTCCTATTAGGACGCTTGATTGTGCTTGTCTCAAAACACTAGAGAAAAACTCACAAACAGTTTTACTTTCAAGTCATAGCTGAATATTAGAAAATTTATTTTTATAAATCACAAGTTCAAGATGCAGGTTCAAATACCTTCATCATTTATCATCTGTCAGAGTATGGGAAGGAGTAAAAGTATGAGGTGGACCATGAGCATGAGAATGCAACAAAGCAAAACTAACAATCATAATGTAAAGAAATTTTCGAAATAAAGGGTATTTTCCCTTTAGAAACCTTTTAATCTATGTCTTAATCTATGACATAGTGTATGTCTTAGTCTATATATTAGTCTATGACTTAGTCAATGTCTAAGTGTTTGTCTTAGTGTATGCCTTAGTGTATGCCTTATCGTATGTCTTAGTGTATGTCTTAGTCCATATTTTAATCTATATCTTAGTGTATGTCTTAGGGTATATCTTAGTGTTTGAGTTAGTGCACGTCTTAGTCTATTTCTTCCCATATGTCTAAGTCTATGTCCTAGTCAATATTTTAGTCTATGTATTAGTCTATGTCTAAATTAATGTCTTAGTCTATGTCTAAGTCTATATCTTAGTCTATGTCTAATTCTATATCTTAGTCTATGACTTCATCTATGTCTTAGTCTATGTCTTTGTCTATGTCTTAGCCTATGTCTTAATCTATGTCTTAGTCTATGTCTTAGTATATGTCTTAGTCTATCTCTTAGTCCATTTCTTAGTCTATGTCTCAGTCTATGTCTTAGTCTATGTCTTAGTCTGTGTCTTAGTCTATGTATTAGTCTATATCTTAGTCTATATCTTAGTCAATGTCTTAGTCTATGTCTTAGTCTATGTCTTAGTCTATGTCTTAGTCTATGTCTTAGTCTATGTCTTAGCCTATGTCTTAGTCTATGTCTTAGTCTATGTCTTAGTCTATGTCTTAGTCTATGTCTTAGTCTATGTCTTAGTCTATGTCTTAGTCTATGTCTTAGTCTATGTCTTAGTCTATGTCTTAGTCTATGTCTTAGTCTATGTCTTAGTCTATGTCTTAGTCTATGTCTTAGTCTATGTCTTAGTCTATGTCTTAGTCTATGTCTTAGTCTATGTCTTAGTCTATGTCTTAGTCTATGTCTTAGTCTACGTCTTAGTCTTTGTCTTAGTCTATGTCTTAGTCTATGTCTTAGTCTGTGTCTTAGTCTTTGTCTTAGTCTATGTCTTAGTCTATGTCTTAGTCTATGTCTTAGTCTATGTCTTAGTCTATGTCTTAGTCTATGTCTTAGTCTATGTCTTAGTCTATGTCTTAGTCTATGTCTTATTCTATGTCTTAGTCTATGTCTTAGTCTATGTCTTAATCCATGTCTTAGTCTATGTCTTAGTCTATGTCTTAGTCTATGTCTTAGTATATGTCTTAGTCTATGTCTTAGTCTATGTCTTAGTCTATGTCTTAGTCTATGTCTTAGTCTATGTCTTAGTCCATTTCTATGTCTTGATATATGTCTTAGTCCATATCTTAGTCTATGTCTTAGTCTATGTCTTAGTCTATGTCTTAGTCTATGTCTTAGTCTATGTCTTAGTCTATGTCTTAGTCTATGTCTTAGTCTATGTCTTAGTCTATGTCTTAGTCTATGTCTTAGTCTATGTCTTAGTCTATGTCTTAGTCTATGTCTTAGTCTATGTCTTAGTCTATGTCTTAGTCTATGTCTTAGTCTATGTCTTAGTCTATGTCTTAGTCTATGTCTTAGTCTATGTCTTAGTCTATGTCTTAGTCTATGTCTTAGTATATGTCTTAGTCTATGTCTTAGTCTATGTCTTAGTCTATGTCTTAGTCTATGTCTTAGTCTATGTCTTAGTCTATGTCTTAGTCTATGTCTTAGTCTATGTCTTAGTCTATGTCTTAGTCTATGTCTTAGTCTATGTCTTAGTCTATGTTTTAGTCTATATCTTAGTCTATGTCTTAGTTTATGTCTTAGTCTATGTCTTAGTCTATGTCTTAGTCTATGTCTTAATCTAATTCTTACTAAGTCTATGTCTTAGTCTATGTCTTAGTCTATGTCTTAGTCTATGTCTTAGTCTATGTGTTAGTCTATGTCTTAGTCTATGTCTTAGTCTATGTCTTAGTCTATGTCTTAGTCTATGTCTTAGTCTATGTCTTAGTCTATGTCTTAGTCTATGTCTTAGTCTATGTGTTAGTCTATGTCTTAGTCTATGTCTTAGTCTATGTCTTAGTCTATGTCTTAGTCTATGTCTTAGTCTATGTCTTAGTCTATGTCTTAGTCTATGTGTTAGTCTATGTCTTAGTCTATGTCTTAGTCTATGTCTTAGTCTATGTCTTAGTCTATGTCTTAGTCTATGTCTTAGTCTATGTCTTAGTCTATGTCTTAGTCTATGTCTTAGTCTATGTGTTAGTCTATGTCTTAGTCTATGTCTTAGTCTATGTCTTAGTCTATGTCTTAGTCTATGTCTTAGTCTATGTCTTAGTCTATGTCTTAGTCTATGTCTTAGTCTATGTCTTAGTCTATGTCTTAGTCTATGTCTTAGTCTATGTGTTAGTCTATGTCTTAGTTTATGTCTTAGTCTATGTCTTAGTCTATGTCTTAGTCTATGTCTTAATCTAATTCTTACTAAGTCTATGTCTTAGTCTATGTCTTAGTCTATGTCTTAGTCTATGTTTTAGTCTATGTGTTAGTCTATGTCTTAGTCTATGTCTTAGTCTATGTCTTAGTCTATGTCTTAGTCTATGTCTTAGTCTATGTCTTAGTCTATGTCTTAGTCTATGTCTTAGTCTATGTCTTAGTCTATGTGTTAGTCTATGTCTTAGTTTATGTCTTAGTCTATGTCTTAGTCTATGTCTTAGTCTATGTCTTAGTCTATGTCTTAATCTAATTCTTACTAAGTCTATGTCTTAGTCTATGTCTTAGTCTATGTCTTAGTCTATGTGTTAGTCTATGTCTTAGTCTATGTCTTAGTCTATGTCTTAGTCTATGTCTTAGTCTATGTCTTAGTCTATGTCTTAGTCTATGTGTTAGTCTATGTCTTAGTCTATGTCTTAGTCTATGTCTTAGTCTATGTCTTAGTCTATGTCTTAGTCTATGTCTTAGTCTATGTCTTAGTCTATGTGTTAGTCTATGTCTTAGTCTATATCTTAGTCTATGTCTTAGTCTATGTCTTAGTCTATGTCTTAATCTAATTCTTACTAAGTCTATGTCTTAGTCTATGTCTTAGTCTATGTCTTAGTCTATGTCGTAGTCTATGTGTTAGTCTATGTCTTAGTCTATGTCTTAGTCTATGTCTTAGTCTATGTCTTAGTCTACGTCTTAGTCTATGTCTTAGTCTATGTCTTAGTCTATGTCTTAGTCTACGTCTTAGTCTATATTTTATTCTGTGTCTTAGTCTATGTCTTAGTCTATGTCTTAGTCTATGTCTTAATCTATGTCTTAATCTATGTCTTAGTCTATGTCTTAGTCTATGTGTTAGTCTATATGTAAGTCTATTTCTTAGTTATATATTTGTCTATATCTTAGTCTATGTATGTGTCTTTATATATGTCTTAGTCTATGTCTTAGTCTATGTCTTAGTCTATGTCTTAGTCTATGTCTTAGTCTATGTCTTAGTCTATGTCTTAGTCTATGTCTTAGTCTATGTCTTAGTCTATGTCTTAGTCTATGTCTTAGTCTATGTCTTAGTCTATGTCTTAGTCTATGTCTTAGTCTATGTCTTAGTCTATGTCTTAGTCTATGTCTTAGTCTATGTCTTAATCTATGTCTTAGTCTATGTCTTAGTCTTTATCTTAGTCTATGGCTTAGTCTATGTCTTAGTCTATGACTTAGTCTATGTCTTAGTCTATGTCTTAGTCTATATCTTAGTCTATTTCTTAGTTCATGTCTTAGTCTTTTTCCTACATTATATTGTAGTTTTTGTTTTGGTCTTTGTTTTTGTCTATTCGAAATAATAATATATGTTCAAATTGAAACCGATATATACTCCCACCCGATATATTACAGCCAATTTACTTTTTCTTGGGAATAGTTTTCTTTTACTTTAAGTTAATTTAATTTCTTTGTTCATCACTTTTTTCGAACTATTTTAAAATTTAAATAAAAATACAATACAAAAACAATAATGCAAATTTCCAAGGAAATAATTTTTTTATTTTCAATTTATTTATCCAAAAATATTTTGATAGAAAAAAAGAGAAAATTTACAAAGTTAAACCCTATCGAAGATTGATTGTTTTCGGAATCGAATAAAAAATGTAATAAAAGAAAACTATAAAGTAGAAAATAATTTGAAAATTTGGTAAAATGTTTTTATTAATGTATTATTTACTCGATCATACAAATACAAGAACAACGATGGATGTATTTTCTAAAAAAAAATGTAGTATAAATTAGCTCGACCATATGATAAGTTATACTGTTAGGGTCAAATGTAGATTAATATAGAACATATTTGTAAGTTTTCTTAAAGCTTGCAGACATATTTATTCCAAATTTTGAGGAAGTGAACCGATTTCTATGTTAAGTAAGTCTGAGTTTATAGATATACAGGAACTTTAATATATGTCAGTGTGTAATATGCATCATGCCCTTTTTACTTACATATCAATAAATCGATAACTCTGGTAAATATTTTATAATCAATTAAAAATTTGTTTGAATTTCCCAAACATTTTTATTGTTTTCATAGGAGAGTTTTTCTGTCAATTAAAATTTTAAGTTACATTATAAATTCTTGACTTTAATAACACAAATTATAACTCATTTGTATGTCAACGTTGGAAATTTAATATATTCTAATTGCCAGGATTTTCAAAGAAATATTAAAATGTATGTAAATAAGAGGAAAAATATGACTGACATCAAAAAGCATGAAGTCAAATTAAGGCACATATATATACATGTATGTGTAAATTAAAAATAAATATACAAATATATATCTAGAATGCCTTAGCAGTTAAAAGGTACTTTCCCATAAGTTTCTATTTAGCAAATGGAATATTTGTGAGAAAGTTCAAATAAAACAAGAAATTTTTGGAAATTTTTCTATAAAAAAACAAACTATTGAGAAATTTCCTATAAAAACGACAAATTTTTCAAAAATTTCTTAACAATAAGAAATTTTTTAAAAATTTCTAACAAAATTAAGAAATTTTTGAAAAATTTCTTACCAAAAGAAGAAATTTTTGAAAAATTTATAATAAAAATTATAAATTTTTAAAAATTTTCTTATAAAAATTAGAAACTTCAAAAAGAAGTGTATTTGCATTTGATCCCAAACCTGTTACATTTATTTATTAATGTAACAGATCAATTTATTGATAAAAAGCCAAAAATGTTTGCGGAGAAACCAAATTCCTCGATGCGTTTCGATGGTTGGTTAAGCCATCTCTTTAGGAGGATTATCCCCAATTTAGACAAATCGAAAACCTCGCATTATTACTAAATTTACAAACATAACTATTAAGAATTATGTTCATAAAAAAAAGTAAAAGCGTAGATTATCGACTGAACAAAAATAAACATTTTTCAGTTTTCATCTACCTTCACTTCCCACATTCTTGCTGTAGCCGTCGGCTACTATATGCAGAATGCTGTGAAGAAGGGGGGGGGGTAAGATGTTTCAAAATAAACAAGTTTATTTTAAAAATAAGCTGAATGCATGCAGTTTTATCAAAAAATAACAAATTAGTCGGGATGTAAATATTATTCAAAAAGAAGTGTATTTGCATTTGATCCCAAACCTGTTACATTTATTTATTAATGTAACAGATCAATTTATTGATAAAAAGCCAAAAAATGTTTGCGGAGAAACCAAATTCCTCGACGCGTTTCGATGGTTGGTTAAGCCATCTCTTCAGGAGGATTATCCCCAATTTAGACAAATCGAAAACCTCGAAGGTAGATGAAAACCGAAAAATGTTTGTTTTTGTTCAGTCGATAATCTACGCTTTTACTTTTGGTTTATGAACATAATTCTTAATAGTTATGTTTGTAAATTTAGTAATAATGCGAGGTTTTCGATTTGTCTAAATTGGGGATAATCCTCCTGAAGAGATGGCTTAACCAACCATCGAAACGCGTCGAGGAATTTGGTTTCTCCGCAAACATTTTTTGGCTTTTTATCAATAAATTGATCTGTTACATTAATAAATAAATGTAACAGGTTTGGGATCAAATGCAAATACACTTCTTTTTGAATAATATTTACATCCCGACTATTTTGTTATTTTTTGAAAAAAATTAGAAACTTTTGTAAAATTTCTTATAAAAATAAGCAATTTTTGAAAATTTTCTTATAAAAATAAGAAATTTTTGCAAAAATAAATTTTTTTTTAAATTACCGTAAAAATGAGAAATTTAAAAAAACATCCTATAAAAATAGGAAATTTTTGAAAAAATTCATATTTTTTGAAAAATTTCCTATAAAAATAGGAAATTTTTGAAAAATTTCCTATAAAAATAGGAAATTTTTGAAAAATTTCCTATAAAAATAGGAAATTTTTGAAAAATTTCCTACAAAAATAAGAAATTTTTGAAAAATTTCCTATAAAAATAGGAAATTTTTGAAAAATTTCCTATAAAAATAGGAAATTTTTGAAAAATTTCCTATAAAAATAGGAAATTTTTGAAAAATTTCCTATAAAAATAGGAAATTTTTGAAAAATTTCCTATAAAAATAGGAAATTTTTGAAAAATTTCCTATAAAAATAGGAAATTTTTGAAAAATTTCCTATAAAAATAGGAAATTTTTGAAAATATTCCTATAAAAATAGGAAATTTTTGAAAAATTTCCTATAAAAATAGGAAATTTTTGAAAAATTTCCTATAAAAATAGGAAATTTTTGAAAAATTTCCTATAAAAATAGGAAATTTTTGAAAAATTTCCTATAAAAATAGGAAATTTTTGAAAAATTTCCTATAAAAATAGGAAATTTTTGAAAAATTTCCTATAAAAATAGGAAATTTTTGAAAAATTTCCTATAAAAATAGGAAATTTTTGAAAAATTTCCTATAAAAATAGGAAATTTTTGAAAAATTTCCTATAAAAATAGGAAATTTTTGAAAAATTTCCTATAAAAATAGGAAATTTTTGAAAAATTTCCTTTAAAAATAGGAAATTTTTGAAAAATTTCCTATAAAAATAGGAAATTTTTGAAAAATTTCCTATAAAAATAGGAAATTTTTGAAAAATTTCCTATAAAAATAGGAAATTTTTGAAAAATTTCCTATAAAAATAGGAAATTTTTGAAAAATTTCCTATAAAAATAGGAAATTTTTGAAAAATTTCCTATAAAAATAGGAAATTTTTGAAAAATTTCCTATAAAAATAGGAAATTTTTGAAAAATTTCCTATAAAAATAGGAAATTTTTGAAAAATTTCCTATAAAAATAGGAAATTTTTGAAAAATTTCCTATAAAAATAGGAAATTTTTGAAAAATTTCCTATAAAAATAGGAAATTTTTGA
>OW121742.1:52143220-52193220 GCA_933228675.1 Stomorhina lunata
CTCTGATGTTATGATGTAGGTTTTTGATTGTTATACTCGTACATATTAATATCAAGAAGAGCATGCATGTGCTTGTCAGTGCTAGAACAAGAATGAATATGAATATATTTTTAAAATATTTGTTTTCTTTTTTGTGGTTGGCACATGTTTTTATTTTTATCATTTTTAACATACATTTTAACTAGAAAAAAAAAATGTGGTTTTTACAAAACATAAGTAGAAAAATGGAATGAGAATATGAATATAAATGTTAGGCATCACAGGTGTAGAATTTAATACTCAGCATTTGGTTTTGTTGGCATTTTTTAATTTCTTTATGGATGAAATTAAATGAAATAAATGAAATAATTTAAATTTTTTAACTTAAATCCAAGCAAATCTCTGGTGTGGATCCCTTTTTATAGCACATTAAAATGATAGATATAGAGATAGAGCATATGGAGCGTATACTTGATAATTAATATGAATTAAGCTTAGTTATCAAGTATACGCCACATAGGTAAAAATTTTAAAATATAAATGAAAAAAGTAAGTATCTTCGTTGATGAAATCGGATAGAATAAATGTTCAAAAAGCTCTTGATTAGGAAATTTTGTGAAAATTTCTAATTTGAAATTTTAGAAATTTTAGAAAAATTTCCTATTTGAAATAAAAGAAATTTTAGAAAAACTTGGTATAACAATTTTTCTATGGAAAACAGTTTTTCAATAGAAAAAGTGTTGGTATAATAGTTTTTCTATAGAAAAAAGTGTGGGTAAAATAGTTCTTCTGTAGAAAAAGTTTATGTAAAACTATTTTTTTTATAGAAAAAGTGTTGGTATAACAGTTTTTCTATATAGAAAAAGTGTTGGTATAACAGTTTTTCTATATAGAAAAAGTGTTGGTATAACAGTTTTTCTATATAGAAAAAGTGTTGGTATAACAGTTTTTCTATATAGAAAAAGTGTTGGTATAACAGTTTTTCTATATAGAAAAAGTGTTGGTATAACAGTTTTTCTATATAGAAAAAGTGTTGGTATAACAGTTTTTCTATATAGAAAAAGTGTCGGTATAACAGTTTTTCTATATAGAAAAAGTGTTGGTATAACAGTTTTTCTATATAGAAAAAGTGTTGGTATAACAGTTTTTCTATATAGAAAAAGTGTTGGTATAACAGTTTTTCTATATAGAAAAAGTGTTGGTATAACAGTTTTTCTATATAGAAAAAGTGTTGGTATAACAGTTTTTCTATATAGAAAAAGTGTTGGTATAACAGTTTTTCTATATAGAAAAAGTGTTGGTATAACAGTTTTTCTATATAGAAAAAGTGTTGGTATAACAGTTTTTCTATATAGAAAAAGTGTTGGTATAACAGTTTTTCTATATAGAAAAAGTGTTGGTATAACAGTTTTTCTATATAGAAAAAGTGTTGGTATAACAGTTTTTCTATATAGAAAAAGTGTTGGTATAACAGTTTTTCTATATAGAAAAAGTGTTGGTATAACAGTTTTTCTATATAGAAAAAGTGTTGGTATAACAGTTTTTCTATATAGAAAAAGTGTTGGTATAACAGTTTTTCTATATAGAAAAAGTGTTGGTATAACAGTTTTTCTATATAGAAAAAGTGTTGGTATAACAGTTTTTCTATATAGAAAAAGTGTTGGTATAACAGTTTTTCTATATAGAAAAAGTGTTGGTATAACAGTTTTTCTATATGGAAAAAGTGTTGGTATAACAGTTTTTCTATATAGAAAAAGTGTTGGTATAACAGTTTTTCTATATAGAAAAAGTGTTGGTATAACAGTTTTTCTATATAGAAAAAGTGTTAGTATAACAGTTTTTCTATATAGAAAAAGTGTTGGTATAACAGTTTTTCTATATAGAAAAAGTGTTGGTATAACAGTTTTTCTATATAGAAAAAGTGTTGGTATAACAGTTTTTCTATATAGAAAAAGTGTTGGTATAACAGTTTTTCTATATAGAAAAAGTGTTGGTATAACAGTTTTTCTATATAGAAAAAGTGTTGGTATAACAGTTTTTCTATATAGAAAAAGTGTTGGTATAACAGTTTTTCTATATAGAAAAAGTGTTGGTATAACAGTTTTTCTATATAGAAAAAGTGTTGGTATAACAGTTTTTCTATATAGAAAAAGTGTTGGTATAACAGTTTTTCTATATAGAAAAAGTGTTGGTATAACAGTTTTTCTATATAGAAAAAGTGTTGGTATAACAGTTTTTCTATATAGAAAAAGTGTTGGTATAACAGTTTTTCTATATAGAAAAAGTGTTGGTATAACAGTTTTTCTATATAGAAAAAGTGTTGGTATAACAGTTTTTCTATATAGAAAAAGTGTTGGTATAACAGTTTTTCTATATAGAAAAAGTGTTGGTATAACAGTTTTTCTATATAGAAAAAGTGTTGGTATAACAGTTTTTCTATATAGAAAAAGTGTTGGTATAACAGTTTTTCTATATAGAAAAAGTGTTGGTATAACAGTTTTTCTATATAGAAAAAGTGTTGGTATAACAGTTTTTCTATATAGAAAAAGTGTTGGTATAACAGTTTTTCTATATAGAAAAAGTGTTGGTATAACAGTTTTTCTATATAGAAAAAGTGTTGGTATAACAGTTTTTCTATATAGAAAAAGTGTTGGTATAACAGTTTTTCTATATAGAAAAAGTGTTGGTATAACAGTTTTTCTGTATAGAAAAAGTGTTGGTATAACAGTTTTTCTATATAGAAAAAGTGTTGGTATAACAGTTTTTCTATATAGAAAAAGTGTTGGTATAACAGTTTTTCTATATAGAAAAAGTGTTGGTATAACAGTTTTTCTATATAGAAAAAGTGTTGGTATAACAGTTTTTCTATATAGAAAAAGTGTTGGTATAACAGTTTTTCTATATAGAAAAAGTGTTGGTATAACAGTTTTTCTATATAGAACAAGTGTTGGTATAACAGTTTTTCTATATAGAAAAAGTGTTGGTATAACAGTTTTTCTATATAGAAAAAGTGTTGGTATAACAGTTTTTCTATATAGAAAAAGTGTTGGTATAACTGTTTTTCTATATAGAAAAAGTGTTGGTATAACAGTTTTTCTATATAGAAAAAGTGTTGGTATAACAGTTTTTCTATATAGAAAAAGTGTTGGTAAAACAGTTTTTCTATATAGAAAAAGTGTTGGTATAACAGTTTTTCTATATAGAAAAAGTGTTGGTATAACAGTTTTTCTATATAGAAAAAGTGTTGGTATAACAGTTTTTCTATATAGAAAAAGTGTTGGTATAACAGTTTTTCTATATAGAAAAAGTGTTGGTATAACAGTTTTTCTATATAGAAAAAGTGTTGGTATAACAGTTTTTCTATATAGAAAAAGTGTTGGTATAACAGTTTTTCTATATAGAAAAAGTGTTGGTATAACAGTTTTTCTATATAGAAAAAGTGTTGGTATAACAGTTTTTCTATATAGAAAAAGTGTTGGTATAACAGTTTTTCTATATAGAAAAAGTGTTGGTATAACAGTTTTTCTATATAGAAAAAGTGTTGGTATAACAGTTTTTCTATATAGAAAAAGTGTTGGTATAACAGTTTTTCTATATAGAAAAAGTGTTGGTATAACAATTTTTCTATATAGAAAAAGTGTTGGTATAACAGTTTTTCTATATAGAAAAAGTGTTGGTATAACAGTTTTTCTATATAGAAAAAGTGTTGGTATAACAGTTTTTCTATATAGAAAAAGTGTTGGTATAACAGCTTTTCTTCAAAAAAATTTCTGATATAACAGTTTTTCTTTAGAAAATTTTTTGATATAACAGTTTTTCTATAAAAAAAACTCTTGGTGTAAAAAAGTGTTGGTATAATAGATTTCCAAAGAAAAAGTGTTGGTATAACAGTTTTTCCTTAGAAAAAGTGTCGGTACAACAGTTTTTCCATAGAAAAAGTGTTGGTACAACAGTTCTTCCATAGAAAAAGTGTT
This sequence comes from Stomorhina lunata, assembly GCA_933228675.1. Lineage (NCBI taxonomy): Eukaryota > Metazoa > Arthropoda > Insecta > Diptera > Rhiniidae > Stomorhina > Stomorhina lunata. Next base: position 52,147,174 of record OW121742.1, read on the forward strand.
GGTACAATAGTTTTTCCGTAGAAAAAGTGTTGGTACAACAGTTTTTCCATAGAAAAAGTGTTGGTACAACAGTTTTTCCATAGAAAAAGTGTTGGTACAAAAGTGTTGGTACAACTGTTTTTGTATAAAAAAAACAGTTTTGCTACAGAAAAAGTGTTGATACTACAGTTTAGCTAAAGCTTAACGGTACTTTTATGTCACAATATAAATTTAGTTTCACTTTCGTTTCCTTGTTAGACTGCAAAACATTAACACAAAAACAAATGTAATAAATAAAAGTAACAACAATTAAGTTTTTTAGCAGTTTTTGTGGGAACTTTTATGTTTAATGAATGTAATATAAAAAATTAATTGCAGAATGTCTTTTTGTCTTAAATGTTTGTTTTTCAGATTTTGATATTTGGCTTATGATTAATTTTTATCAAAGAAAGGGAGTGTGTGGGTTTTGTTGGTTTCCTTTTTCAGGCTCAAAAAAGAAACTAATGACTGTTTGTTTTAAGGGAATATGATAATAAATAACATTTCCTTGGGACGACAACAAACTTCGGTCGGAACTTCCGTTTCCTTTTAGGCTGGGATTTGTGAAAACTTTTGATATGTAAAAGGTTAATGAACTGAAATTATATTTATTTTGAAAGTTTAGTTTAACATATTATTTTCATTTAACTGGAAAATTATTTTACCTAATTCAATTTGATTATGTCAGTAGAAAAATATAATTTTCAAAATTTTTTTTACAAATGGTTATATTAGTTAAATTACTCGAACTTGCATTCAAATTGCAATGAGTTCGGATTTAAATTGAAAAAACCAAAATATTTTTACCAAACTTTTTTTAAACTTTTAATTGAACAAATGCATATAAATAATAAAATATTTATTAAATGCCTTTCACTTGTTTTTTTAATAAACCATAGTCGATAAAATGTTGAACAAATTTTAAAAAACATTCATTATTTCTTGTTTTTTGAATGAATTCGATAAAACGAACAAATAGTTTTTACAACTCTAAGCTGGCATCAAATCGATTTGAATTTGTTGCAATAGTTTTTTTTATTCAATTCATTTTAATCCATTTAAAAATGAAATTGGAAAAAGAAAATAACGAATATTTTTTGTGAACAGTTACTTTAACATATATGTATGAACATGTTGAAACATGATAGATATGAAAAGCAATATGTTAGTAAAAATACCGAAAAAAACGAGTTCCAAGTACCCTACAATATGGCAATATAAAAAAACCCAGAAAATCAGAAAATATTGAAATTGTTTAAATTTTATTTAAAGAGGATGAGCAGGGGCTTTTCTTGTGTTAAAGTCACTTCTTTCCTAGAATCATGAGCTATTTAACTATAAACCCTGAAGCTAAATTATAACTTTAATCCATATGTCACATTTCAACTCAACTTTCGTCTTTAACCTTCCCTTTTCTTACACAATTTATTATAACAACTCTCGAAATTATCCCTATAAATATCGTTCTGATTTTATGGGCGTTCGTACGAATAAATGTATATGGCTAAAAGTGGCCATGTTACAATTTAATCCATCAATCAATCGATACATATATTTGATTGCCTTTTCTATTTATTTTATTTCGTATTTACCTTCAAACAAAAAAAATATTTTTTTTTTAATTTTACTCTCTAATAGAGGAAATTACAAACAAATATATCGAAAAATGAAAGATTTGTATATTTTGGTAACAATAAAATTAAACTGAAAACTTTTAAATCATGGAATATTTTCTAAAGGAAAACTAAAAAATAAGAAACTATAATAATAGGTTAAGACCGATTATATGGTGCCCTTTACAAATGAGTCAAATAACGATAGAAAAGCTTTTTCTATACAGAAAAGTTTCTAAATAGAAAAAAAATTACGATAGGAAGACTTTTTCTATATAAAAAAAATGACAATAGGAAAACTTTTTTATATAGAAAAAAATGACGAGATAGGAAGACTTTTTCTATATAGAAAAAAATGACGAGATAGGAAGACTTTTTCTATATAGAAAAAAATGACAATAGGAAACTTTTTTATATAGAAAAAAATGACGATTGGAAGACTTTTTCTATATAGAAAAAAATGACGAGATAGGAAAACTTCTTCTATATAGAAACAAATGACGATAGGAAGACCTTTTCTATATAGAAAAACTGTCTCCTAGAAAAGATTGATTAAATAAACGTTTTTTAAAAAAAATGCATAGTCCTTATATACAATTTTTAAAAGTTTTGTGAATTTTAATTATTTATAGGTTCTTTTTTCCAAACCACTTCTTGTCCTTATTCAGAATTATTTTGCCATTATCTTTAGCTTTTTTTTATAAATCTTATTAAAAATGCATTTTCACATGAAGAATTTTGGTTTGAACCTATAATTACGGCTTGATAAATTGACAGTTTCATATGGAACAAAAAAGTGAATACACTTCACCCTCAATGATCAAGCTATTGCATATGTATTTATGTATATTTAACTGTTACACAAAAAGTGCTACTGTTCTACCATTCACAAGTTTTTGAATCTTAAATTAAACTTTGGCAATAGTATGAGTGTGAATACATCAATATTGTGTTTAAAAGTCCATAACCAATAGAAACATTTGCTGGACTTGGACATCAATGACCACATTTATTCGAGTCCAGTTGTTATATCCTGTATCGTAGGTTTGTAGTTATTTACATTTTCGACTGAATACAAGACTTAAGCAACTGAAACAATAATAAAGCAAAAACAAAACAACAAACAAACAACAATAAAACCAACTTGTCTGACTTGTCACAGAATAAATGAGAATGTCCTAGAAAAATTAAAGCAAAACTGAAAAATAAAACAGAAAATGATGAAGAATTTTTTAAATGCTAATGTTTAATATGGGCTTTTCTGTAGAAAAACTGTTATACGAACACTTTTTCAATAGACAAACGGGCTTACTAACTCTTTTTCTATATGAAAATTAATATAACAACACCATATTCCATATAGAACAACTGTTATACCAACACCTTCTTCTATATAGAACAACTGTTATACAAACACCTTCTTCTATATAGAAAAACTGTTATACCAACACCTTCTTCTATATAGAAAAACTGTTATACCAACACTTTTTCTATATAGAAAAACTGTTATACCAACACTTTTTCTATATAGAAAAACTGTTATACCAACACTTTTTCTATATAGAAAAACTGTTATACCAACACTTTTTCTATATAGAAAAACTGTTATACCAACACTTTTTCTATATAGAAAAACTGTTATACCAACACTTTTTCTATATAGAAAAACCCATATTTGGTTATTTTTGCCAAGAACTACAAATTGTCAGTTCTTGTCTTGTCTGTTTGTCCTTTTACTGGGGAAAAGGAAAATAAATAAAAATGTTAAAATAAACATTGATTTTACTTAAAACAACAGGCATGCTCGTGCATGTTTTCTGGTTCTTAATGCATATGCCAAATTTACAATGTAAATGTGCGGGTAGACAATTGAACAATTTATGGAAATTGACTTTGGTAAAAATTTAAGGAATTTTTACATACATACGTATGTAGGTACTTAGTTACATTAGTCTTTATAAATTTATTGATTTTTAATAGATTTAAAGAGATTTTTTTGATGTTCGGCCTTTAAAAGGCTAAAAAGGGCAAAACCGGTAACGCCCATTTGGTAAATAATGGAGTAAATTACATATTTTCTTTTACTGTGTTTTTTTTTTTTTTTTTGCTGAAAATTGACTCCACATTTATTTCTGATGAAAAGCCTATATGTGCTACTTTTAAAAACTTTATCAATTTAGGTACTTTTTGGATATTTTTTGGTATTACATATTCTAATGACAATTAAAACAGAATGATTACCTTTGGCCTCGAAAACACTACCTTGGCACTTTTTGGCACTGCTTTCCTGTGTAGTTTTTGTTAAGAGCTCTAAAGATGCATTTAGGTACTTTTTTGTCATTGCTTTTATCTATCATGATAAAAGAGTTTAAAGACTTCATTTTTGTCATGATAAAAGCATTGATTTACAGCTCAAAAATTTTAATTTCGGTACTTTTTTGATACTACTTTCCCCTGATACCTTTTGGTACTTTTTTGTAATTTGGTTCTTAAACCATTTTTTGGATTTTAACTTTTTTTTAATTGTATTTGGTTATACAATTTTGAAAAATTCGTTTATCTAGACCTCGAAACCTGCGTTAATCACTGAATTTTAAACGTATTAAGTACTTTGTTGGAATTTACCAAAAAAAGTACTTTATGGATATAAATCTCAGTTTATTAATTTTATGTTACCTTTCTAAAAATATATCTTTTTAAATATTTTTTCCAAAAAATGTTATGCTACATTTTTGAATGAAATGTTTGGTACTTTTTAAAAACTCCTTCATATAGGGTTCAAAATCTATATTTTGGTACTTTTAAAGCTATATTTTGGTACTTTATGCAATTTTATATATATATATTTATCCTACATTTTGTATAACAATGGTACTTTTTGTATACTTTAATCAAAATGATTTAAAATATTGAATATTATATTAGTTATTTTAAGCCTTAGCCATATTGTTTTTAATAATTAATTTATAGAATTTACATTCTATAAATATTAAATAACAAACCATTATTAAACAAATATGCAAGTGTGGGTAGGAATATTAAAATTGTTGATATAAAATTTTTTTTCGCTATAACCCAAAATAGAAAAAAACCTTTACAATATTTTCATAGCGATAATTAGCGGTTTTAAATTTAAATTCAAATATTATGGAAAAATGCACAATGTAATATAAATAAATACATAAATAATATTTAATAACTATTTAAAACATATTCCAATAGAAACTATAAATTAAACGAATATATGCAAAGGGAAGAAAACAGGGTGATTTTTTAAAAGTTAGAGAAAAACCTTTAATTTTGAATAATTTGGACGAAGTGATTTTTTGATTTTAATCAAATCTTATACAGATATTTTGATTAAAATATGAAGTTAAATCATTGATTTTAGATAGTTTAACCTTCATATTTAAAATTCTAGAGCAAGGTTGGCCAAATGTGGAGCTTTTTAAAACGATAATGTGCTATGAGATTTCATTTGTTGAAACAAGAAAGAGTTTTTTTAGTTTAATGTAAATTATTGGTGTTCCCCTGATATGCAAATAATGGCCAACCTTGATCTAGAGGAGACTGCTATACTACTCAAATCGTTCCGTTTAGCTGCCATTCCTTTCACTTTGCACATTTAGACTCAATAAAACTAATTTATTCATTTATTTAAAATTACAACCGCCATTAGTTACAACAATATTGTTTATTCGGTTTTTCATTTAATTAATAAAACTTTTGTGTCATTGGCAAAACATTTTATTATTTTTTCATTATTGCCTTAAAGTGGTTTTTATGCTATCAAACATATACCAGCAGGACCCGCTCAGCGTTGCTGGACCACACAGACAAAAAAAATTCTATTTGTATAGGAAATTTTGCAAAAATTTTCTATTTCTATAGAAAATTTTTCAATAATTTTCTATTTTAATAGGAAATTTTTCAAAAATTTTCTATTTTTATAGGAAATTTTTCAAAAATTTTCTATTTTTATAGGAAATTTTTCAAAAATTTTCTATTTTTATAGGAAATTTTTCAAAAATTTTCTATTTTTATAGGAAATTTTTCAAAAATTTTCTATTTTTATAGGAAATTTTTCAAAAATTTTCTATTTTTATAGGAAATTTTTCAAAAATTTTCTATTTTTATAGGAAATTATTCAAAAATTTTAAATTTTTATAGGAAGTTATTCAAAAAATTTATATTTTTATAGGAAATTTTTCAAAAATTTTTCTATTTTTATAGGAAATTTTTCAAAAATTTTCTATTTTTATAGGAAATTTTTCAAAAACTTTCTATTATTATAGAATATTTTTTAAAAATTTTCTATTTTTATAGAATGTTTTTCAAAAATTTTCTATTTTTATAGGAAATTTTTCAAAAATTTTCTATTTTTATAGGAAATTTTTCAAAAATTTTCTATTTTTATAGGAAATTTTTCAAAAATTTTCTATTTTTATAGGAAATTTTTCAAAAATTTTCTATTTTTATAGGAAATTTTTCAAAAATTTTCTATTTTTATAGGAAATTATTCAAAAATTTTAAATTTTTATAGGAAGTTATTCAAAAAATTTATATTTTTATAGGAAATTTTTCAAAAATTTTTCTATTTTTATAGGAAATTTTTCAAAAATTTTCTATTTTTATAGGAAATTTTTCAAAAACTTTCTATTATTATAGAATATTTTTTAAAAATTTTCTATTTTTATAGAATGTTTTTCAAAAATTTTCTATTTTTATAGAATATTTTTCAAAAATTTTCTATTTTTATAGAAAATTTTTCAAAAATTTTCTATTTTTATAGGAAATTTTTGAAAAATTTTCTATTTTTATAGGAAATTTTTCACAAATTTTCTATTTTTATAGGAAATTTTTCACAAATTTTCTATTTTTATAGGAAATTTTTCAAAAATTTTTTATTTTTAAATAAATTTTTCAAAAATTTTATTTTTATAGGAAATTTTTAAAAAATTTTATATTTCTAGAGCATATTTTGCAAAAGTTTTCAATTTTTATAGAAAATTTTTCAAAAATTTTCTATTTTTATAGAAAATTTTTCAAAAATTTTCTATTTTTATAGAAAATTTTTCAATAATTTTCTATTTTTATAGAAAATTTTTTAAAAATTTTCTATTTTTATAGAAAATTTTTCAAAAATTTTCTATTTTTATAGAAAATTTTTCAAAAATTTTCTATTTTTATAGAAAATTTTTCAAAATTTTTCTATTTTTATAGAAAATTTTTCAAAAATTTTCAATTTTTATAGAAAATTTTTCAAAAATTTTCAATTTTTAATTTTCAATTTTTATAGAAAATTTTTCAAAAATTTTCTATTTTTATAGGAAATTTTTCAAAAATTTTATATTTTTATAGGAAAATTTTCAAAAATTTTATATTTTTATAGGAAAATTTTCAAAAATTTTCTATTTTTATAGGAAATTTTTCAAAAATTTTCCATTTTTATAGGAAATTTTTCAAAAATTTTCTATTTTTATAGGAAATTTTTCAAAAATTTTCTATTTTTATAGGAAATTTTTCAAAAATTTCCTATTTTTATTCGAAATTTTTCAAAAAATTCATAACTTTATTAGAAAATTTTTTAAAAATTTTCTTATTTTTATAAAAATATTTTTATAAATTTCTTATTTTTATAGGAAATTTTTCACAAATTTGTATTTTTGTAGGAAATTTTTCAAAAATTTCTTATTTTTATAAGAAATTTTTAAAAAAATTTCATATTTTTACAAGAAATTAAAAAAAAAAAAAATTTTACTTCTATAGAAATGTTTTATTTAAAAAATAATCAAAAGTTTTTTGTTTTTATAGGAAATTCAAAAAAAAATAATTTTATAGAATTTTTTTTTTTAATTTTCTTTTTTTATAGGAAATTTTTCAAAAAATTTCTATTTTTAAAGAAAATTTTTTGAAAATCTTAAATTTTTATAGAAAATTTTTCTTTTTTGTATCAAATTTTTGAAAAACTTTTTTTAGCAAGTTTATGAAAATTTTTCAATTTCTATAGCAAATTTTTCAAATAAATATTTTAATCTGAATTAAACGCAAGTGATTCTCGGTTATCGGAAATCCGTCAACATTTGCCGGAGATCGAAATATCCAAAAGTTAATAAAATATTGCGGGTCACTCCCTAACATAAATATTTTTTATATATAGAAAAATATTTTTATAGCCCTCAATGTTCGTCTATTTTACCACAAATTCTGCTGATAGCCGCGAGAGTAGATGGTTTTGAATTTTGAAAATATTCTAATGATAGAAATGTGACACCGCTTGTCATTAGTTGATATTTGATTTGGTGTTTGGTTTCATTTTATTGTTGAAAATTATAAAATTTATTATTATCATATATATTTCGTGATTTTTTATTCTTTGATCAAAATTTCAGCAAAAAATTAAGTAAATTAACCATAATCATAAAATTTAATTTCTTCAAAGAACGAAATTTGCTTTTTTTAGTATTCTTCATACAATGATAGAGTACCCTAACCAATGCATTTTAACTCCACTTTTTCCAAATAAAAACCGGAAGAATTCTTTTGGAAAATGTATTTTTCAAAGCAGACACAAAGAGCCAAAGAACATTCCCAAGGAAACCAGCATAATCTAATTTTTATATGACCATTATAGAATAAAACAGCAGCTAGAGGGTGTAAAGACGAATAAGTGTAACTATAACCCCAAAGTGGTCTTAGAAAAGTTTTAGCCAGGGCAATCTTTTGTCTGCAAAAAACGGAAAAACTCAATAGCAGACATCAGTAGCAACAATATACAACTTAAATGTAGGAAATTAAAAGGATATGAGCCAATAATGTCAAAAATCCTGGTAGGGGATGCAAATAAAAAAAAGAAAGAGGAATTCATTTCCTATATAATAAAATGCAATATGTAAAACTGATGGAATACAAAAGAAACAAAATAAACTATAAAATGGGTTTCAAAGAAGAAAGAAAATTTTCAAACATTTTCTATTTTTTTACGAATTTTTCAAAAGTTTAAGTTTATAGGAAATTTTGCAAAAAAATTTCTACTTTTATAGGAAATTTAAACAAAAATATATTTCTATAGAAAATTTTCAAAAATTTCCTATTTTAATAGAAAATTTTTCAAAAATTTCATATTTTTATAGGAAAATTTTCAAAAATTTCCTATTTTTATAGGAAATTTTTCAAAAATTGCATATTTTTATAGGAAATTTTTCAAAAATTTCATATTTTTATAGGAAATTTTTCAAAAATTTCATATTTTTATAGGAAATTTTTCAAAAATTTCATATTTTTATAGGAAATTTTTCAAAATTTCATATTTTTAAAGGGAATTTTTCAAAAATTTTATATTTTTAAAGGGAATTTTTAAAAGTTTCATATTTTTATAGGAAATTTTTCAAAAATTTTCTATTTTTACAGGAAATTTTTCAAAAATTTCATATTTTTATAGGAAATTTTTCAAAAATTTCATATTTTTATAGGAAATTTTTCTAAAATTTCATATTTTTATAGGAAATTTTTCAAAAATTTCATATTTTTAAAGGGAATTTTTCAAAAATTTTATATTTTTAAAGGGAATTTTTAAAAGTTTCATATCTTTATAGGAAATTGTTCAAAAATTTCATATTTTTATAGGAAATTTTTCAAAAATTTCATATTTTTATAGGAAATTTTTAAAATATTTCTTATTTTTATAAGAAATTTGTCAAAAAATTCCAATCTTTATAGGAAAATTTTTAAAAATTTTGTATTTTTATATGAATTTTTTAAAAAATTCCAATCTTTATAGGAGGATTTTTAAAAATTTTGTATTTTTTAAAAAATTGTTTCTTTTATAGAAAATTTTTCAAAAATGTTTTGTTTTTATAGGAATTTTTTTAAAAATTTCTAAAATAAAACATTTTCGAAAAACCTCCTATAAAAATAATAAATTATTTTTATAGGAGGTTTTTCGAAAATGTTTTATTTTCTTAGGAAATTTTTCAATATTTTCTTATTTTTATTGGAAGTTTTTCAAGAATTTGTTATTTTTATAAGAACACTTTTCAAATATTTGTGATTTTTCTAGGAAATTCCTTTTTTTTATAGAAAATTTTTCAAAAATTTATTTATTTTATAGAAAATTTAAAAAAAAACATGTTTTTGCAAATTTTTAGTTCACTTTTAAAATTTCTATTTAAAAAATACAATAATTTTCTTTAAGTAATAAATAATTTCCCTTTAAGTAATAAATGTGTTTCACATGCGAGTACTTCAGCTATAAATCTGTAATTTTTTTCAAAATTATTGCATTTACAATGTAAGTAATAGTTTTCATTAATGCAACATCTATACCATAACTAAGTACAAATACAATTTAGCTTCTTAGCATAAGTAATTCAAGGATAAAATAGGAGAAAAAAAGTGGAAAATGGAAAATAGATATTTTCCTCTAACAAAAATTCATATTACTGTAATTTAGTTTACTACACACACTCAACTAAAATATCGAAAACTTACATGCTTTCGCTTCGTGTTGAATGTCATCGCGGCAACAGCAGCGGAGGCAGAAGAACTTTTAAAATTATTGTGATTTTCTAAAGCATTAAAAGCAATAACGATAATGGCAAAACGATTATCCTTAACGCAGACAATGATGGAAATACTCGTTATAACAATTTTTATCCAGCTAAAATAGGCGATTATATTCAATACGTGTGTCTGTAGAAGAAGCGTTAGTATAATGTTAGATGGTAGGGATTCGTATTTATGAAAATGCATACATATATATGTACATCGATAGCTTATAACAGAAAGGGCGTAACTCAAATTTTAATTCTGCAGGAGGAACCAAATATTTAATTTTTTGATTATTGATGGAAAATTTGAAAAATGAGCCCAAAAGTAATCTGAGTTGTCATTATATTGTTTTTGAAAAATATTGAGTTAAGTCATTTTACTAATAAGCCATCGACTTTTATCACTGTATGTATGCGGATGTTTGTTTGTCATTGTTTGCTGGGGATTGAATGAGCTAAATAGAGATTGTTTAATATAAAAATGTTTAATGCGTCTGTAAGCTTTGTTGCCTGGTGTAGTTATAACAGCATAAAACATTATTCAATTCAAGGACAAAACAAAGAATAACGGAAATATTTTAAAGGTATTAAATCCTATAAAATTATTATTATTTTTTTTTAATTTCCTATAAAAATATTTTTTTATTTAATTCCCTAACAATAAGAAATTTTTGAAAATTTTCCTATAAAAAATTTAAATAGGAAATTTTTGAAAAAATTCTTATAAAAATAGGAAATTTTTGAAAAATTTCCTATAAAAATAGGAAATTTTTGAAAAATTTCCTATAAAAATAGGAAATTTTTGAAAAATTTCCTATAAAAACAGGAAATTTTTGAAAAATTTCCTATCAAAATAGGACATTTTTGAAAAATTTCCTATAAAAATAGGAAATTTTTGAAAAATTTCCTATGAAAATAGGAAATTTTTGAAAAATTTCCTATGAAAATAGGAAATTTTTGAAAAATTTCCTATAAAATAGGACATTTTTGAAAAATTTCCTATAAAAATAGGAAATTTTTGAAAAATTTCCTATAAAAATAGGAAATTTTTGAAAAATTTCCTATAAAAATAGGAAATTTTTGAAAAATTTCCTATAAAAATAGGAAATTTTTGAAAAATTTCCTATAAAAATAGGAAATTTTTGAAAAATTTCCTATAAAAATAGGAAATTTTTGAAAAATTTCCTATAAAAATAGGAAATTTTTGAAAAATTTCCTATAAAAATAGGAAATTTTTGAAAAATTTCCTATAAAAATAGGAAATTTTTGAAAAATTTCCTATAAAAATAGGAAATTTTTGAAAAATTTCCTATAAAAATAGGAAATTTTTGAAAAATTTCCTATAAAAATAGGAAATTTTTGAAAAATTTCCTATAAAAATAGGAAATTTTTGAAAAATTTCCTATAAAAATAGGAAATTTTTGAAAAATTTCCTATAAAAATAGGAAATTTTTGAAAAATTTCCTATAAAAATAGGAAATTTTTGAAAAATTTCCTATAAAAATAGGAAATTTTTGAAAAATTTCCTATAAAAATAGGAAATTTTTGAAAAATTTCCTATAAAAATAGGAAATTTTTGAAAAATTTCCTATAAAAATAGGAAATTTTTGAAAAATTTCCTATAAAAATAGGAAATTTTTGAAAAATTTCCTATAAAAATAGGAAATTTTTAAAAAAATTTCCTATAAAAATAGGAAATTTTTGAAAAATTTCCTATAAAAATAGGAAATTTTTGAAAAATTTCCTATAAAAATAGGAAATTTTTGAAAAATTTCCTATAAAAATAGGAAATTTTTAAAAATTTCCTATAAAAATAGGAAATTTTTAAAAATTTCCTATAAAAATAGGAAATTTTTGAAAAATTTCCTATAAAAATAGGAAATTTTTGAAAAATAGGAAATTTTTGAAAAATTTCCTATAAAAATAGGAAATTTTTGAAAAATTTCCTATAAATATAGGAAATTTTTGAAAAATTTCCTATAAAAATAGGAAATTTTTGAAAAATTTCCTATAAAAATAGGAAATTTTTGAAAAATTTCCTATAAAAATAGGAAATTTTTGAAAAATTTCCTATAAAAATAGGAAATTTTTGAAAAATTTCCTATAAAAATAAGAAATTTTTGAAAAATTTCCTATAAAAATAGGAAATTTTTGAAAAATTTCCTATAAAAATAGGAAATTTTTGAAAAATTTCCTATAAAAATAGGAAATTTTTGAAAAATTTCCTATAAAAATAGGAAATTTTTGAAAAATTTCCTATAAAAATAGGAAATTTTTGAAAAATTTCCTATAAAAATAGGAAATTTTTGAAAAATTTCCTATAAAAATAGGAAATTTTTGAAAAATTTCCTATAAAAATAGGAAATTTTTGAAAAATTTCCTATAAAAATAGGAAATTTTTGAAAAATTTCCTATAAAAATAGGAAATTTTTGAAAAATTTCCTATAAAAATAGGAAATTTTATAAAAATAGGAAATTTTTGAAAAATTTCCTATAAAAATAGGAAATTTTTACAAAATTTCCTATAAAAATAGGACATTTTTAAAAAATTTCCTATAAAAATAGGAAATTTTTGAAAAATTTCCTATAAAAATAGGAAATTTTTAAAAAATTTCCTATAAAAATAGGAAAATTTTGAAAAATTTCCTATAAAAATAGGAAATTTTTAAAAAATTTCCTATAAAAATAGGAAAATTTTGAAAAATTTCCAATAAAAATAGGAAATTTTTGAAAAATTTCCTATAAAAATAGGAAATTTTTGAAAAATTTCCTATAAAAATAGGAAATTTTTGAAAAATTTCCTATAAAAATAGGAAATTTTTGAAAAATTTCCTATAAAAATAGGAAATTTTTGAAAAATTTCCTATAAAAATAGGAAATTTTTGAAAATTTTCCTCTAAAAATAGGAAATTTTTGAAAAATTTCCTATAAAAATAGGAAATTTTTGAAAATTTTCCTATAAAAATAGGAAATTTTTGAAAATTTTCCTATAAAAATAGGAAATTTTTGAAAAATTTCCTATAAAAATAGGAAATTTTTGAAAAATTTCCTATAAAAATAGGAAATTTTTGAAAAATTTCCTATAAAAATAGGAAATTTTTGAAAAATTTCCTATAAAAATAGGAAATTTTTGAAAAATTTCCTATAAAAATAGGAAATTTTTGAAAAATTTCCTATAAAAATAGGAAATTTTTGAAAAATTTCCTATAAAAATAGGAAATTTTTGAAAAATTTCCTATAAAAATAGGAAATTTTTGAAAAATTTCCTATAAAAATAGGAAATTTTTGAAAAATTTCCTATAAAAATAGGAAATTTTTGAAAAATTTCCTATAAAAATAGGAAATTTTTGAAAAATTTCCTATAAAAATAGGAAATTTTTGAAAAATTTCCTATAAAAATAGGAAATTTTTGAAAATTTTCCTATAAAAATAGGAAATTTTTGAAAAATTTCCTATAGAAATAGGAAATTTTTGAAAAATTTCCTATAAAAATAGGAAATTTTTGAAAAATTTCCTATAAAAATAGGAAATTTTTGAAAAATTTCCTATAAAAATAGGAAATTTTTGAAAAATTTCCTATAAAAATAGGAAATTTTTGAAAAATTTCCTATAAAAATAGGAAATTTTTGAAAAATTTCCTATAAAAATAGGAAATTTTTGAAAAATTTCCTATAAAAATAGGAAATTTTTGAAAAATTTCCTATAAAAATAGGAAATTTTTGAAAAATTTCCTATAAAAATAGGAAATTTTTGAAAAATTTCCTATAAAAATAGGAAATTTTTGAAAAATTTCCTATAAAAATAGGAAATTTTTGAAAAATTTCCTATAAAAATAGGAAATTTTTGAAAAATTTCCTATAAAAATAGGAAATTTTTGAAAAATTTCCTATAAAAATAGGAAATTTTTGAAAAATTTCCTATAAAAATAGGAAATTTTTGAAAAATTTCCTATAAAAATAGGAAATTTTTGAAAAATTTCCTATAAAAATAGGAAATTTTTGAAAAATTTCCTATAAAAATAGGAAATTTTTGAAAAATTTCCTATAAAAATAGGAAATTTTTGAAAAATTTCCTATAAAAATAGGAAATTTTTGAAAAATTTCCTATAAAAATAGGAAATTTTTGAAAAATTTCCTATAAAAATAGGAAATTTTTGAAAAATTTCCTATAAAAATAGGAAATTTTTGAAAAATTTCCTATAAAAATAGGAAATTTTCGAAAAATTTCCTATAAAAATAGGAAATTTTTGAAAAATTTCCTATAAAAATAGGAAATTTTTGAAAAATTTCCTATAAAAATAGGAAATTTTTGAAAAATTTCCTATAAAAATAGGAAATTTTTGAAAAATTTCCTATAAAAATAGGAAATTTTTGAAAAATTTCCTATAAAAATAGGAAATTTTTGAAAAATTTCCTATAAAAATAGGAAATTTTTGAAAAATTTCCTATAAAAATAGGAAATTTTTGAAAAATTTCCTATAAAAATAGGAAATTTTTAAAAAAATTTCCTATAAAAATAGGAAATTTTTGAAAAATTTCCTATAAAAATAGGAAATTTTTGAAAAATTTCCTATAAAAATAGGAAATTTTTGAAAAATTTCCTATAAAAATAGGAAATTTTTGAAAAATAGGAAATTTTTGAAAAATTTCCTATAAAAATAGGAAATTTTTGAAAAATTTCCTATAAAAATAGGAAATTTTTGAAAAATTTCCTATAAAAATAGGAAATTTTTGAAAAATTTCCTATAAAAATAGGAAATTTTTGAAAAATTTCCTATAAAAATAGGAAATTTTTGAAAAATTTCCTATAAAAATAGGAAATTTTTGAAAAATTTCCTATAAAAATAGGAAATTTTTGAAAAATTTCCTATAAAAATAGGAAATTTTTGAAAAATTTAATATAAAAATAGGAAATTTTTGAAAAATTTCCTAAAAAAATAGGAAATTTTTGAAAAATTTCCTATAAAAATAGGAAATTTTTGAAAAATTTCCTATAAAAATAGGAAATTTTTGAAAAATTTCCTATAAAAATAGGAAATTTTTAAAAAATTTCCTATAAAAATAGGACATTTTTAAAAAATTTCCTATAAAAATAGGAAATTTTTGAAAAATTTCCTATAAAAATAGGAAATTTTTAAAAAATTTCCTATAAAAATAGGAAAATTTTGAAAAATTTCCTATAAAAATAGGAAATTTTTAAAAAATTTCCTATAAAAATAGGAAAATTTTGAAAAATTTCCAATAAAAATAGGAAATTTTTGAAAAATTTCCTATAAAAATAGGAAATTTTTGAAAAATTTCCTATAAAAATAGGAAATTTTTGAAAAATTTCCTATAAAAATAGGAAATTTTTGAAAAATTTCCTATAAAAATAGGAAATTTTTGAAAAATTTCCTATAAAAATAGGAAATTTTTGAAAAATTTCCTATAAAAACAGGAAATTTTTGAAAATTTTCCTATAAAAATAGGAAATTTTTGAAAATTTTCCTATAAAAATAGGAAATTTTTGAAAAATTTCCTATAAAAATAGGAAATTTTTGAAAAATTTCCTATAAAAATAGGAAATTTTTGAAAAATTTCCTATAAAAATAGGAAATTTTTGAAAAATTTCCTATAAAAATAGGAAATTTTTGAAAAATTTCCTATAAAAATAGGAAATTTTTGAAAAATTTCCTATAAAAATAGGAAATTTTTGAAAAATTTCCTATAAAAATAGGAAATTTTTGAAAAATTTCCTATAAAAATAGGAAATTTTTGAAAAATTTCCTATAAAAATAGGAAATTTTTGAAAAATTTCCTATAAAAATAGGAAATTTTTGAAAAATTTCCTATAAAAATAGGAAATTTTTGAAAAATTTCCTATAAAAATAGGAAATTTTTGAAAAATTTCCTATAAAAATAGGAAATTTTTGAAAAATTTCCTATAAAAATAGGAAATTTTTGAAAAATTTCCTATAAAAATAGGAAATTTTTGAAAAATTTCCTATAAAAATAGGAAATTTTTGAAAAATTTCCTATAAAAATAGGAAATTTTTGAAAAATTTCCTATAAAAATAGGAAATTTTTGAAAAATTTCCTATAAAAATAGGAAATTTTTGAAAAATTTCCTATAAAAATAGGAAATTTTTGAAAAATTTCCTATAAAAATAGGAAATTTTTGAAAAATTTCCTATAAAAATAGGAAATTTTTGAAAAATTTCCTATAAAAATAGGAAATTTTTGAAAAATTTCCTATAAAAATAGGAAATTTTTGAAAAATTTCCTATAAAAATAGGAAATTTTTGAAAAATTTCCTATAAAAATAGGAAATTTTTGAAAAATTTCCTATAAAAATAGGAAATTTTTGAAAAATTTCCTATAAAAATAGGAAATTTTTGAAAAATTTCCTATAAAAATAGGAAATTTTTGAAAAATTTCCTATAAAAATAGGAAATTTTTGAAAAATTTCCTATAAAAATAGGAAATTTTTGAAAAATTTCCTATAAAAATAGGAAATTTTTGAAAAATTTCCTATAAAAATAGGAAATTTTTGAAAAATTTCCTATAAAAATAGGAAATTTTTGAAAAATTTCCTATAAAAATAGGAAATTTTTGAAAAATTTCCTATAAAAATAGGAAATTTTTGAAAAATTTCCTATAAAAATAGGAAATTTTTGAAAAATTTCCTATAAAAATAGGAAATTTTTGAAAAATTTCCTATAAAAATAGGAAATTTTTGAAAAATTTCCTATAAAAATAGGAAATTTTTGAAAAATTTCCTATAAAAATAGGAAATTTTTGAAAAATTTCCTATAAAAATAGGAAATTTTTGAAAAATTTCCTATAAAAATAGGAAATTTTTGAAAAATTTCCTATAAAAATAGGAAATTTTTGAAAAATTTCCTATAAAAATAGGAAATTTTTGAAAAATTTCCTATAAAAATAGGAAATTTTTGAAAAATTTCCTATAAAAATAGGAAATTTTTGAAAAATTTCCTATAAAAATAGGAAATTTTTGAAAAATTTCCTATAAAAATAGGAAATTTTTGAAAAATTTCCTATAAAAATAGGAAATTTTTGAAAAATTTCCTATAAAAATAGGAAATTTTTGAAAAATTTCCTATAAAAATAGGAAATTTTTGAAAAATTTCCTATAAAAATAGGAAATTTTTGAAAAATTTCCTATAAAAATAGGAAATTTTTGAAAAATTTCCTATAAAAATAGGAAATTTTTGAAAAATTTCCTATAAAAATAGGAAATTTTTGAAAAATTTCCTATAAAAATAGGAAATTTTTGAAAAATTTCCTATAAAAATAGGAAATTTTTGAAAAATTTCCTATAAAAATAGGAAATTTTTGAAAAATTTCCTATAAAAATAGGAAATTTTTGAAAAATTTCCTATAAAAATAGGAAATTTTTGAAAAATTTCCTATAAAAATAGGAAATTTTTGAAAAATTTCCTATAAAAATAGGAAATTTTTGAAAAATTTCCTATAAAAATAGGAAATTTTTGAAAAATTTCCTATAAAAATAGGAAATTTTTGAAAAATTTCCTATAAAAATAGGAAATTTTTGAAAAATTTCCTATAAAAATAGGAAATTTTTGAAAAATTTCCTCTAAAAATAGGAAATTTTTGAAAAATTTCCTATAAAAATAGGAAATTTTTGAAAATTTTCCTATAAAAATAGGAAATTTTTGAAAATTTTCCTATAAAAATAGGAAATTTTTGAAAATTTTCCTATAAAAATAGGAAATTTTTGAAAAATTTCCTATAAAAATAGGAAATTTTTGAAAAATTTCCTATAAAAATAGGAAATTTTTGAAAAATTTTCTATAAAAATAGGAAATTTTTGAAAAATTTCCTATAAAAATAGGAAATTTTTGAAAAATTTCCTATAAAAATAGGAAATTTTTGAAAAATTTCCTATAAAAATAGGAAATTTTTGAAAAATTTCCTATAAAAATAGGAAATTTTTGAAAAATTTCCTATAAAAATAGGAAATTTTTGAAAAATTTCCTATAAAAATAGGAAATTTTTGAAAAATTTCCTATAAAAGTAGGAAATTTTTGAAAATTTTCCTATAAAAATGGGAAATTTTTGAAAATTTTCCTATAAAAATGGGAAATTTTTGAAAATTTTCCTATAAAAATAGGAAATTTTTCAAAAATTTCTTATAAAAATAAGAAATTTTTCAAAAGTTTCCCATTGTTTCCTATAAAAATAGGAAATTTTTCAAAAGTTTCCTATAAAAATATAAACTTTTTTTAAAAATTTCCTATCAAAATAAGAAATTTTTGTAAAATTTCCTATAAAAATTGGAAATTTTTGAAAAAGTTTGGAAAATTTCCTATAAAAATAGGAAATTTTTGAAAAAGTTTAGAAAATTTCTTATAAAAATAGGAAATTTTTGAAAAAGTTTAGAAAATTTCTTATAAAAATAGGACATTTTTGAAAAATTTCCTGTAAAAATAAGAAATTTTTGAAAATTTTCTTATAAAAATAGGAAATTTTTGAAAAATTTCCTATAAAAATAGGAATATTTTAAAAAATTTCGTATAAAGATAGGAATATTTTGAAAAATATCCTATAAAAATAGGAAATTTATGAAATTTTTGAAAAATTTCCGATACAAATATGAAAAATTTTGAAAAATTTCCCATAAAAATATTATGAGTTTTTAAAAATTTATTATTTAGTTCTTTCTAATTTCTGGTTTTATTAACTTTGAAAATCATTATTCAAGTTATTTAGCAACACAATAAACTATTACAGCCTTGTCTATGATAAACAGCGGAAATTATCTGCTTTTCAATGTAATTCCAATGAATTTATTACTTGTTAAGGTTTTATTTGAAGGACTATAAATCAGTTATTTAGCAAAATTTCAATTCTTTTTAATTACGCGGATACATTAAGGGGAATATCATATAAAATTAATTAAAATTTGTATTTAAAAATGTAGAAAAATCTAAAAATCTTTTTACAAAAATATAAAATATATACTTCTTTTTGTAACCTCTAGATAGGTTTCTTATTTAGGATTGCATATAATTTTCATAAAGAAAATATATGTATTTTCCATTTGAATGAGCAACCCCATTATGAATGTTACATTCCTAAGCCAGGTTGCATCATCCTTTTGACTTATAAAATTATCTTAAGTTACTAATAGTTGCATCTAGTTAATACAAGGTTAGTCGTTGTTAATGATAGTAATTAAGTTAAGGTTAAATTATGGTTAAGGTTATTACGAATAGGGATTATAAGTGGATTTTATCTGTATTTGCTTTAAGTGCTTAACAAGAATTGATGTAATGAGATATTTAAACAATCTAATGTCAAGGTATTAGAGATTATAATCTCTTATTATTGAATTGTGGTATAATTTGAATTCAAAAAGATTGAATAAGAATCTTTTATATTGTAATTGAGTTATTAGTTTCTTAAAAAGTTCCTATAAAACAAACAAATTTTTAAAAAGTTTTCTATAAAAGTAACAAATTTTTGAAAAAATTCGTATAAAAATTAAAAACATCTTATACGAGTAAAAGTCGAACAATTTTTTAAAAATTTTCTATAAAAATAGGAAACTTTTAAAAAATTTCCCATAAAAGTAAGAAAGTTTGGAAAATTTTCCTATAAAAATAAGAAATTTTGGAAAAATTTTTGAAAATTTTCCTATAACAAGAGGAAATTTTTGAAAAACTTCATATGAGAATAAAAAAATATTTAAAAAAATTTTCTATAGAAATTAAAAATTTTTGAAAAACTTTGTATAAAAAATAAGAAATTTTTTAAAAGTATCCTAAAAAAATTAAGAAATCTTTGAAAAATTTCCTATAAAAGTAAGAAATTTAAAAAAAAATCTATAAAACAAAGAAATTTATTAAAAATTATCTTTTAAAATATAAAATTTAAAAAAAATGTCTATAAAAATTTGAAAAAAAAAAATCCTATAAAAATAAGAAATTTTGCAAAAAATCTTTTATATGAATTTTTAAAGACATAAGAAATCTTTGAAAATAAGAAGTTTTTGATAAATTTTCTATTCAAATAGAAAATTTTTGAAAAATTTCATGTGAAAATTGATTTGAAAAATTATGTACAAGAAATCTTTGAAAATGTTTCTTTAAAAATAACACATTTCTGAAAAATTTTTTATAAGAATTAGAAATTTTTAAAATTGTATATAAAAATCTCCTTTAAAATTTTGACAAATTTGCCGTAAAAATGTGAATTTTTTGAAAAATTTCCTATACAAAAAGAATTTTTTGAAAAATTTCCTATAAAAATAAGAAATTTTTGAAAAATTTCGTATGAAAATAGAAAATATTTGAAAAATTTGCTTTAAAATTCAAAAATTGTTGAAAAATTTATTATAAAAATCGAGAATTAAAAAAAAATATAAATATAAATAAAATAATTTTTGAAAAGTTATCCATAAAAATAAAAAAATTTTGAAAAATTTCCTATAAAAATAATAAATTTTTGAAAATTTTCCTATAAAACTGGAAAATTTTTTAAAAATTTCCTGTAAAAATATAAAATTTTTAAAAAATCTCCTATAAAAATATAAAATTTTTGAAAAAAATTTAAAAAATTTTTTTAAAATTAGAAAATTTTTGAAAAATCTCCTATAAAAATAGAAAATTTTAGAAAATTTTCCTATAAAAATAGAAAATTTTTGAAAATTTTCCTATAAAAATAGAAAATTTTTTAAAAATTTCCTATAAAAATAGAAAATTTTTTAAAAATTTCCTATAAAAATAGAAAATTTTTGAAAATTTTCCTATAAAAATAGAAAATTTTTGAAAAATTTTCTATAAAAATAGAAAATTTTTGAAAAATTTCCTATAATAATAGAAAATTTCTGAAAATTTTCCTATAAAAACAGAAATTTTTTGAAAAATTTCCTATAAAAATAGAAAATTTTAAAATTTAAAAAGTTAAAAAATTTAAAAAGTTCTTTTTTAAAAATTTTCTTATGTAAATAAGAAATTTTTAAAAATTTCGTAAAAAAAATGAAATTTTGAAAATATATCCTATAATAATAAGAAATTTTGGAAAAATTTCTACAAAAATAAGAAATTTAAATTTGAAAAATTTCCTAAAAAGTATATGAAATTTGTGAAAAATTTCCTATAAATTTTTTTTTTTTTTTTAATTTTCCAATAAAAATAAGTCGTTTCGAAATTGTTAGATTTGAAATTTAAATATTTTATAATAATATATGTTTATAGATTTATTTAAAAGAAAACCAACAAAAAATATTTTGTTTATGATTTTCTGATGAATTAAATTTTATATAAAAATATAAAGCATTTTACGCAACAACTCAAAGAAATTTTTTTATTCATTATTTCATATGTTAAAAATTTTCAGTTACTCGGTCGTTCATCATTCATCATCAGCAGGAACAATATTTATGTTTTAATTAAATAAAAACAATTTCGCAGATTTTTTATTTTAAATTTATTTATTTACATCCTCTCCGGTACACAGTAATTGTTTAAGTTTTTTATTATTATTATTCTTAAAATTTACATATTAATATGTTACATATGAACATTCTACTTTTTACATTTATCAATTTTTATATTAAAATCATGCGCGTACTAAAATTCATTTCTATAAAATAAACTTAAATATTCTATATAAAAAATGTAAAAATACAACATTTTTTTACTACATTACGTTACATTATTACTTATGTTACATTTATTCATACATTCATAAATTCATATAAACATTCAATTTCATTTGCAATTTATGTTTTTCCATTTGTTGGCTCCATTTTTTACTTTTTATATGCGTTCACGATTTCCTCTATACTCACATATGTTCCCACGACTCCACCAAAGATACCAAATGTTACGATTAAAGAATTTTTTATTAACCGCCACTGCAATGGGCCATAGCCGTTCTGATATTGTACACAAATTTGCAATAAAGCTGGGAAAATTATACCCAAAATTGACAAACAAAATGAACCGACCAACGAGAGAAACAGCGATAAGTCGGGCACGAGAACAGCGAAACAAACTGAAATGACAGGAGAAAGAGGGATTTAAAATAAATTAAAAATATTGAGGGAATTACTTTATAATAAAATTGTAAAAACTATTTTCATATAAAGAGTAAACATAAGCAAATATCGATTAAAATAAGGAGTACAAAAATTTTCTCAAACAATCAGAAAATTTTGAAATATTTCCTAAAACATAAGAAATTTTTAAAAATTTCCTTTAAAAATAAAAACTTTTGAAAATTTTCTTAAAAAATAAAGAATTTTTTGAAAAATTTCTTATAAAAATAAGAAATTTTTGAAAAATTTCCTATAAAAATAAGAAATTTTGATAAATTTCCTATAAAAATAAGAAATTTTTATAAATTTCCTATAAAAATAAGACATTTTTAAAAAATTTTCTATAAAAATAAAAAAATTTTAAATAAATAGTTATAAAATGACGACATTTTTAAAAAATTTTTTATTTATTTATTTATTTATTTATTTACAAAATTTATATACATAATAAATTATGAATACAAATTAAAGTGATAAAGGTACTAACTACAGAGGTTTTCGACCTGTAAAAAATTTCTATAAAAATAAGACATTTCTGAAAAATTTTCAAAAATTTAATATTTTTATAGGAACATTTTCAAAAATTTATTATTTTTATAGAAATAAATTTTTATTTTTATAGACAATAAATTTATTTTATAGACATTTTCTATAAAAATAAGACATTTTTAAAAAATTTTCTATAAAAATAAAAAAAATTTAAATAAATAGTTATAAAATGATGACATTTTTAAAAAATTTCTATAAAAATAAGACATTTCTGAAAAATTTTCAAAAATTTAATATTTTTATAGAAACATTTTCAAAAATTTATTATTTTTATAGAAATAAATTTTTATTTTTATAGACAATAAATTAATTTATAGACATTTTTTGAAAAAAAATCTTGTTTTAGGAAATTTATCAAAAATTTCTTATTTTTATAGGAAATTTTTCAAAAATTTCTTATTTTTATAGGAAATTTTTTCAAAAATTTCTTATTTTTATAGGAAATTTTTTCAAAAATTATTTTATAAGAAATTTCTCAAAAATTTCTTATTTTTCTTATTTTCAAGCAAATCACATTTTTATAAAAAAATTCCAAAAAATTCTTATTTTTATAGGAAGTTTTTCAAAAATTTCTTACTTTTATAGGACATTTTTCAAATATTTCGTATTTTTATGAGAAATTTCTCAAAAACTTCTTATTTGCTATGAAAATTTTCAAAAATCTAAAAATAAGAAATTTTTGAAAAATTTCCTATAAAAATAAGAAATTTTGATAAATTTAATATAAAAATAAAAAATTTTTATAAATTTTCTATAAAAATAAGGCATTTTTAAAAAATTTTCTATAAAAATAAAAAAATTTTAAATAAATAGTTATAAAATGACGACATTTTTAAAAAATTTCTATAAAAATAAGACATTTCTGAAAAATTTTCAAAAATTTAATATTTTTATAGGAACATTTTCAAAATTTTATTATTTTTATAGAAATAAATTTTTATTTTTATAGACAATAAATTTATTTTATAGACATTTTTTGAAAAAAAATCTTGTTTTAGGAAATTTATCAAAAATTTCTTATTTTTATAGGAAATTTTTCAAAAATTTCTTATTTTTATAGGAAATTTTTTCAAAAATTTCTTATTTTTATAGGAAATTTTTTCAAACATTATTTTATAAGAAATTTCTCAAAAATTTCTTATTTTTCTTATTTTCAAGCAAATCACATTTTTATAAAAAAAATTCCAAAAAATTCTTATTTTTATAGGAAGTTTTTCAAAAATTTCTTATTTTTATAGGACATTTTTCAAATATTTCGTATTTTTATGAGAAATTTCTCAAAAACTTCTTATTTGCTATGAAAATTTTCAAAAATTTTATATTTTTATAAAAAAAATCAAAAATTTCTTATTTTTATAAGAAATTTTTCAAAAATTTCTTATTTTTATAAGAAATTTTTCAAAAATTTCTTATTTTTATAGGAAATTTTTCAAAAATTTCTTATTTTTATAGGAAATTTTTCAAAAATTTCTTATTTTTATAGGAATTTTTCAAAAATTTCTTATTTTTATAGGAAATTTTTCAAAAATTTCTTATTTTTATAGGAAATTTTTCAAAAATTTCTTATTTTTATAGGAAATTTTTCAAAAATTTCTTATTTTTATAGGAAATTTTTCAAAAATTTCTTATTTTTATTGGAAATTTTTCAAAAATTGCTTATTTTTATAAGAAATTTTTCAAAAATTTCTTATTTTTATAAGAAATTTGTGAAAAAATTTTTCATTTTCTAAGAAATTTTTCAAAAAATTTTTAGTTTTATAGGAAATTTTTCAAAAAAATTTTTAGTTTTATAAGAAATTTTAACAAAATTTCTTATTTTTAAAGGAATTTTATCAAAAATTTCTAATTTTTTTAAGAAATTATTAAAAGTTTCTTACTTTTTATGGAAAATTTTTAAAAATTTCTTATTTTTATAGAAAATTTTTCAAACATTTTGAATTTTTATGAGAAATTTCTCAAAAATTTCTTATTTTTTATGAAAATTTTCAAAAATTTCATATTTTTATAAAAAAAAATTCAAAAATTTCTTATTTTTATAGGAAATTTTTCAAAAGTTTCTTAATTTTATAGGAAATTTTTAAAAAAATTCTTATTTTTATAGGGAATTTTTAAAAAATTTCTTATTTTTATAAGACATTTTTGAAAAAATTCATTTTTCAAGAAATTTTTCAAAAATTTCTTATTTTTATAGGAAGTTTATCAAAATTAGTTATTTTTATAGGAAATTTTTCAAAAATAATCTTATTTTTATAAGAAATTTTTCGAAAACTTCTTTATTTTTTAAGAAAATTTTCAAAAGTTCTAAGTTTTATAGGAAATTTTAGCAAAATTTCCTATTTTTAAAGGAAAATTTTCAAAAATTTCTTTTTTTTTTTTTAGAAAATTTCAAAAATTTCTTATTTTTATAAGAAATTTTTCAAAAATATCTTATTTTTGTAGGAAATTTTCAATTTTCTAATTTTGATCGAAAATTTTTCGAAATATATTTAAAAAATTTTTCAAAAATTTCTTGTTTTTATAGAAAATTAATTTTTATAAAAAATTTCTTATTTTTATAGAAAATTCTTTAAAAATTTTAATTTTTATAGGAAATTTTTCAAAAATTTCTTATTTTTTATGAAAATTTTCAAAAATTTCTTATTTTTATAGGAAATTTTTCAAAAGTTTCTTATTTTTATAGGAAATTTATCAAAATGTCTTATTTTCATAGCAAATTAAAAAAAAAATCTTCATTTTTTAAGAAGTTTTTTAAAAATTTCTTATTTTGATAGGAAAATTTTCAAAAGTTTCTTATTTTTATAGGAAATTTATCAAAATTCTTATTTTTATAGGAAATTTTTCAAAAATTTCTTATTTTTATAAGAAATTTTTTTAACTAAATTTTCAGATATTTTCTTATAAAAACTAGATTTTCGAAAATATTCTTATAAAGCTAAATTTTTGAAATTTTTTTTATAGAAACTCAATTTTCGAAAATTTCCTCATAAAACTAAATTTTCGAAAATATTCTTATTATAAATTTTATGAAAAATCAATTTTCGAAAATTTTATGAAAACTCAATTTTCGAAAATTTCCTTAAAAACGTAATTTTCGAAGATTTCCTTATAAAAACTCAATTTTCGAAAATTTCCTTAAAAAAACTTTATAATCTCGAAAATTTCCTTAAAAAAAGTAAATTTTCGAAAATTTCCTTATAAAAATTAATTTTTCGAAAATTTCCTTATTAAAACTCAGTTTTCGAAAATTTGCCTTTAAAAACTCAATTTTCGAAGATTTTCTTATAAAAACTAAATTTTCAAAAATATTCTTAAAACAAGGTAAATTTTTGAAAAATTTTTTATAGAAACTCAATTTACGAAAATTTTCTTATAAAAAAATAATTTTTTAAAATATTCTCATAATAAATTTTATAAAAGCTAAATTTTCGAAAATTTCCTTAAAAAACTTAATTTTCAAATGAAACTTATCAAAACTCAATTTTCAAAAATTTCATTAAAAAAAAGTTAATTTTCGAAAATTTCCTTAAAAAAAAGTCAATTTTCGAAATTTCCTTATAAAAACTAATTTTTCGAATATTTCCTTATACAAACTCAATTTTCGAAAATTTCCTTATAAAAACATAATTTTTGAAAATTTCCCTATAAAAACTAAATTTTCGAAAATTTATTTATAAAACACAATTTTCGAAAATTTCCTTATAAAAACTTAAATTTCAAAAATTTCCTTAGAAAAACTCAATTTTCGAATTTCTCATTAAAATCAATTTTCGAAAATTGTCTGATAAAGCTTTATTTTTGAAAATTTCAGTTTTTGGTTCTCTTCTGCATTTTTATACTAATTTGTTGTTTTTTAAGCTTACATGTTAAAAGTACAATGACAGCCCTTACAAGCAGCTCAAACAGGACATGTTTCGATGTGTCCTTTACTCTCTTTGAAAGATATTTATTCCAGATGATATCAGCCGAAACGTAGCCTTGCAAGGCATATGATATCCAAGTGGTTATGGCGAATAAAATTTTTGTTACTTGTGCCAAACTGCAAATAAAGAAAGGAAATACGGAAATTAAAATAAATTTATATATTGAGGTTAAAAAAGTTAAACTTAAAATAAGATATAAAGATTATAATAATAAAAATTAAAATAAGGACTATGCCAAAATAATATTTTTTTTTTGTTTCAAATCAATGCTAATCTCTTACAATTTTGTATTTAATTTCCAAAAAAACGGCTACTTTATTTATTAACTAACTAAAATAATAAAAAGCTTAAGTAAAAGCCATTTTATCTCTAGATAAAATGTTCACAAATATTTAACAAAATTTAATTTCCCTGCCCTTTTTACCTTTCTTCACACATTTTTATACAAATTTAATCCCTAATCTTACATTATGTTTCGTTTTTTTTCTAACAAATTTGTATCCTTCAACCATCATTAACATCCTTAACAACTCTAATAATAATGACAACAAACTTTCCTACTTACATTTGATCCTGTGGTATGTTCAGCGTTACACTGCCCTGGGAGTCATTGCCATATTTCCAGTAGCCAAAGAAACCCAAAATGACGTACAAACTTAAAACAATTGTCATTCCGATGTTCATAATGCCAAATGGTCTCAAATAAGCTTTCGGTGTTTCCATATTCTCTTCAATGGCTAAAATCTGCAAAAAGAAAAAAATATTAGAGAAAACCAGAAATAGAAAAAATATAAACCAAAAATTAAATAAATTTTATTACACAGAAGAACCCCACCCCATGCCCATTGTGCGGCCAAGCAAAAGGAAAGGAAATGAAACCAACAGCAAAACAGTGACAACAATAATAACCAAAGGATGTTTGAAGAAACCTCAACAAAAACAAAATGAATGAGCATATAAAGGCAGATTACACTGGGCTACAGTAAATACTAAAAGACATATAAAAGAAATT
The DNA here is from genome assembly GCA_933228675.1 of Stomorhina lunata. NCBI lineage: Eukaryota > Metazoa > Arthropoda > Insecta > Diptera > Rhiniidae > Stomorhina > Stomorhina lunata. The sequence goes on from OW121742.1 coordinate 52,174,901, forward strand.
TTTCAAAAATTTTTTATACATTTTTTTGAAAAAAAAAAAATTCTTATAAAAATTAGAAATTTTTGAAAAATTTCCTACAAAAATAAGAAATTTTTGAAAAATTTCCTATAAAAATAAGAAATTTTTGAAAAATTTCCTATAAAAATAAGAAATTTTTGAAAAATTTCCTATAAAAATAAGAAATTTTTGAAAAATTTCCTATAAAAATAAGAAATTTTTGAAAAATTTCCTATAAAAATAAAAAATTTTTGAAAAATTTCCTATAAAAATAAGAATTTTTGAAAAACTACCTATAAAAATAAGAAATTTTTGAAAAACTTCCTATAAAAATAAAAAATTTTTGAAAAACTTCCTATAAAAATTTTGAAAAATTTCCTATAAAAATAAGAAATTTTTTGAAAAATTTCCTGGAAAAAAAAAATTTTGAAAAAGTTCCTATAAAAATAAGAAGCATTGAAAAATTTTTGAAAAATTTCCTATAAAAATAGGAAATTTTTGAAGATTTTGCTATAAAAACACGAAATTAAAAAAATAAAAATCCTATGAAATTCTGAAAAATTTCCTATAAAAATAAGAAATTTAAAAAAAATTTCCTATTAAAACAAGAAATTTTAAAAAAATTTCCTATTAAAACAAGAAATTTTTGAAAAATTTCCTATGAAAACAAGAAATTTTTGAAAAATTTCCTTTTAAAAATAAGAAATGTTTGAAAAATTTCCTATAAAAATAAGAAATGTTTGAAAAATTTCCTATAAAAATAAGAAATTTTTGAAAAATTTCCTATAAAAATAAGAAATTTTTGAAAAATTTCCTATAAAAATAAGAAATTTTTGAAAAATTTCCTATAAAAATAAGAAATTTTTGAAAAATTTCCTATAAAAATAAGAAATTTTTGAAAAATTTCCTATAAAAATAAGAAATTTTTGAAAAATTTCCTATAAAAATAAGAAATTTTTGAAAAATTTCCTATAAAAATAAGAAATTTTTGAAAAATTTCTTATAAAAATAAGAAATTTTTGAAAAATTTCCTATAAAAATAAGAAATTTTTGAAAAATTTCCTATAAAAATAAGAAATTTTTGGAAAATTTCTATAAGAATAAGAAATTTTTGAAAAATTTCTTATAAAAATAAGAAATTTTTGAAAAATTTCCTATAAAAATAAGAAATTTTTGAAAAATTTCCTATAAAAATAAAAAATTTTTCTAAAATTTCCTATAAAAATAAGATATTTTTGAAAAAATTCCTATTAAAATAAGAAATTTTTGAAAAATTTCCTATAAAAATAAGAAACTTTTGAAAAATTTCCTATAAAAATACAACATTTTTGAAAAATTTCCTATTAAAGTAAGAAATTTTTGAAAAATTTCCTATAAAAATAAGAAATTTTTGAAAAAATTTCCTATAAAAATAAGATATTTTTGAAAAATTTCCTATAAAAATAGGAAATTTTTGAAAAATTTCCTATGAAAATAAGAAAATTTTGAAAAATTTCCTATTACAATAAGAAATTTTTGAAAAATTTTCTTACAAAAATAAGAAATTTTTTAAAAATTTCCTATAAAAATAAGAATTTTTTGAAAAATTTCCTAAAAAAATAAAAAAATTTTGAAATATTTCCTATAAAAATAAGAAATTTTTGAAAAAATTTCCTATAAAAATACAAAATTTTTTAAAAATTTCCTATTAAAATAAGAAATTTTTGAAAAATTTCCTATAAAAATAAGAAATTTTTGAAAAATTTCCTATAAAAATAAGATATTTTTGAAAAATTTCCTCTAAAAATAAGAAATTTTTGAAAAGTTTTTTTTTTTTATAAAAATAATAAATTTTTGAAAAATTTCCTAAAAAAAAAGGAATTTTTGAAAAATTTTCTATAAAAATATGAGACTTCTTTGTAGTCTAGTGTAACTAAAGGATGTTTACATGAACCTAAAATCAAGAAAAAACTGAATGAGCATACAAAGGCAAATTACTAGAGTAAACAAATTAAAGTGACCATAAAACAAAAACAAAAAGGGACAACCGTAACAATATGAAGACCTCAGAGGGAAAAAGGCAAAGCAAAACCAGGACAAAGTAATACCAACATTCTCTAGCCCTGACCGACCATTTTTTGTTTAGCACCATCAGAAAAAATTAAATAACAAATAAATAAAGCTGCTATTTTCCTGTTTTTATAATAGTAATAATAAACACAAATAAGGCCATAACCAACAAAAAAAAATATAATCTGTATTTAAAATATTAACTCATTTACTTACCACTCCGACAGCCTCTAGGGCAAACAAAACGGTGCCAAAAAATATTGGCAACTTGGCAATAGCCTCGAAGGGTTTACGTTCCGAGAGTGGGGGTAAATCTTCAAATATGTAATACAAAATTACACCAAAACCTATACAAATATATTAAAAACAAAGAAATCAAACTTATTAGCCAAATAAATAAAATTAAGTTGATTTTATATAAATAAAGTCTTCAAGAAAAATCAAAGTAAATCGTTTGATGTCTACATACCCACGAATAGCAAAACATTGGCAAAAGAGGAGAATATTGCCAAAAATCTTAAACTTCTTATGCTGTAAATTAAAAATAATGGCACTAAGACGAAGCACATGTGTATCCTTAAATCCAAGACGACCAAGTATTCATCCACAATTTGTTTGATGCTCTCCGAAATGAAGACGACATAAACGCAACATATGCCAAAATGATAAAAGGCCAAGAAGCCATCAACAAAGGGGCTGGGGGAAGAAATTGTTAAATTTTTTGTTATTAAATTAGATAAATCGAAAATATATATGCGGAAAATTGAAGAAAGTGTCATCAAAATTGCAAACAAAATCAAAATACTGGGACGTATGAGTAATAAAGAACTTAATAATATTGTGAAAATATTCCTCATACGTACCATAGCTCCTCAAATAACAAATACTTGGAACAATTTCCTCTTAGAATAAGAATTTTTTAAAAAATTTCCTATGAAAATAAGATTTTTTTTTAATTTCTTATAAAAATAAGAAACTTTTTAAAATTTTGTTATAAAAATAAGAAATTTTTAAAAAAATTTTTATAAAAATAAGAATTCTTTGAAAAATTCCTTATAAAAATAAGAAATTTTTTAAAAAATTCTTACAAAAATAAAAATCTTTTGAAAAATTTCTTCTAAAAATAAGAAATTTTTTAAACATTTCTTTTAAACTTAAGAAATTTTTTAAAAATTTCCTATAAAATTAAGAAATTTTTGAAAAATTTCCTGTAAAAATACTAAATTTTTGAAAAATTTCCTATTAAAATAAAAAAAAAATTAAAAATTTCCTATAAAAATAAGAAATTTTTGAAAAATTTTCTGTGAAAATAAGAAACTTATATAAAAATTCTTATAAAAATAAGAAATTTTTGAAAAATTTCCTATAAAAATAAGAAATTTTTGAAAAAATTCCTTTAAAAATAAAAAATTTCTAAAAAATTTTATATAAAAATAATAATTTTTTAAAAAACTTCCTAAAAAAAAATTTTTGAAAAATTTCCTATAAAAATAAGAAATTTTTGAAAAATTTCCTATAAAAATAAGAAATTTTTGAAAAATTTCCTATAAAAATAAGAAATTTTTGAAAAATTTCCTATAAAAATAAGAAATTTTTGAAAAATTTCCTATAAAAATAAGAAATTTTTGAAAAATTTCCTATAAAAATAAGAAATTTTTGAAAAATTTCCTATAAAAATAAGAAATTTTTGAGAAATTTCCTATAAAAATAAGAAATGTTTGAAAAATTTCTTAAAAAATAAGAAATTTTTGAAAAATTTCCTATAAAAATAAGAAATTTTTGAAAAATTTTTTTATAAGAATAGGAAATTTTTGAAGAATTTCCTTTAAAAAATCAGAAAATTTTTAAAAATTTCCTTTCATAATAGGAAATTTTTGAAAAATTTCCTATAAAAATAAGAAATTTTTAAAAAAATTCCTATAAAAATAAGAAATTTTTGAAAAATTTCCTATAAAAATAAGAAATTTTTAAAAAATTTCCTATAAAAATAAGAAATTTTTTAAAAATTTCCAGTAAAAATAAGAAATTTTTTTAAATTTCCTATAAAAACAAGAAATTTTGCTATAAAAGTAAGAAACTTTTGAAAAATTTCCTTTAAAAATAAGAAATTTTTGAAAAATTTTCTTTAAAAATAGGAAATTTTAGATAAATTTCTTATAAAAATAAGAAATTTTTGAAAAATTTCATATAAAACTAAGAAATTTTTTACAAATTATAGGAAATTTCCTATAAAAATAAGAAATTTTTGAAAAAAATCCTATAAAAATAAAAAATTGTTGAAAAATTTTTTATAATAATAAGAATTTTTTTAAAAGATTCCTTTGTAAAAAGTTTTTGAAAAATTTCCTATCAAAATAAACAATTTTTGAGAAATTTCTTATAAAACATAGAAGTTTTTGAAAAGTTTCCTGTAATTTAAAGAATTTTTTTTAAATCTTCTTTAAATACAGGAAATTTTTGAAAAATTTCCCATAAAAATAAGAAATTTTTGAAAAACTTCTTATAAAAATAAGATATTTTTGAAAAACTTCTTATAAAAATAAGAAATTTTTGAAAAACTTCTTATAAAAATAAGAAATTTTTGAAAAATTTCCTATAAAAATAAGAAACTTTTGAAAAGTTTCCTATAAAAATAAGAAATTTTTGAAAAATTTTCGTATAAAAATAAGAAATTTTTGAAAAATTTCCTATAAAAATAAGAAATTTTTGAAAAATTTCCTATAAAAATAAGAAATTTTTGAAAAATTTTCTATAAAAATAAGAAATTTTTGAAAAATTTCCTATAAAAATAAGAAATTTTTGAAAAATTTCCTATAAAAATAAGAAATTTTTGAAAAATTTCCTATAAAAATAAGAAATTTTTGAAAAATTTCCTATAAAAATAAGAAATTTTTGAAAAATTTCCTATAAAAATAAGAAATTTTTGAAAAATTTTCTATCAAAATAAGAAATTTTTGAAAAATTTCCTTTAAAAATAGGAAATTTTTGAAAAATTTCCTATAATAATAAGAAGTTTTTTAAAAATTTCCTATAAAAATAAGAAATTTTTGAAAAATTTCCTAAAAACAACAAGAAATATTTTAAAAATTTCTTGAAAAAAAAAACGAAATTTTTGGAAAATTTCCTATAAAAATAAGAAATTAAAAAAAAAAAAATCATAAAAACTAAGAAATATTTGAAGAATTTTCTATAAAAATGAGAAATTTGTTAAAAATTTCCTATAAAAATAAAGAAATTAAAAAAAAATTGAATAATGAATTTACTTACGTTGCAATTGGAACAATACACCGGAAAAAAGGTGGGCCATCTTGAAAACCGATTGTCATGGCTTCTGAAAATGTTAGATATGGAACTCGTTTTCGTTTACACAGAATATACATGGAGCCAATCTGAAAATAAAATTTTGAATCAAAAAAAACTTAACCTTAGAACAGTTTTGTAGAATTAAGGCCGATTTCTGTTTTTGCTCCAAATTTTGTTGCATAATTTTAGGATGCTAAATATAAAGCATAGTTCTGAACCGAAACCTACCAATATGTGCAAGCAATAGACAGCAATGGCACCAATAATTGAAGTCAATACAATACCATTAACATAACCAGAATTTGCAAAGGCACTGGGCATAGCCAAAACTCCTGTACCTATACTGGCCTTAAGAAAATGGGCAAAGGTCTGCCAATTTCTAGAATACAAATCATATTTATACAAATTTTACATATAATAGGGTATAGCATTTTTACTTACGTAGTAGGATTTTTGACGTTTCTATGTTCATGAGGATCATAATCATCTTCACTGTTAGATGTGAGAGTGTTCTTATCATTTTTGGAAGTTTCTTGTAGGGTAGCAGTCCTAGAAAGAATTTATGTTAAAATTATAAAAATTTTCTTAAAATTTTAGTTTATTTTTGTAAAATATTTCAAAAATTTTTTAATTTTATAGGAACTTTTTCAAAAATTTCTTATTTTTATGGGAACCTTACAAAACTTTCTTATTTGTAAAGAAAATTTGTTCTTTTTAAAGAAAATTTTTCAAAAATTTCTTATTTTAATAAGAAATTTTCCAAAAATTTCTATTTTTATAAGAAATTTTCCAAAAATTTCTATTTTTATAAGAAATTTTCAAAAATTTCATAATTTTCTAATAAGAAACTTTTAAAAACATTCTTATTTTTATAAGAAATTTTTCTAAAACTTCTTAATTTTTTTTATTTTTATAAGAAATTTTTAAAAAATTTTTTATTTTTATCAGAATTTTTTCAAAAATTTCCTAATTTTATAAGAATTTTTTCAAAAATTTCTTATTTTAATAAGAATGTTTACAAAAATTTCTCATTTGCATAAAAAATTTTTCAAAAATTTCTTATTTTTATAAGAAATTTTTGCAAAATTTTCGTATTTTTATAGAAAATTTTTCAAAGATTTTTTGTTTTTATAGGAAATTTTTCAAAAATTTCTTATTTTTATAAGAAATTTTTCAAAAATTTCTTATCTTTATAGAAAATTTTAAAAAAAAATTTATTTTTATAAGAAATTTTTCAAAAATTTCTTATTTTTATAAGAAATTTTTCAAAAACTTCTTATTTTTATAAGAAATTTTTCAAAAATTTCTTATTTTTATAAGAAATTTTTCAAAAATTTCTTATTTTTATAGAAAATTTTTAAAAAAAATTTTATTTTTATAAGAAATTTTTCAAAAATTTCTTATTTTTATAAGAAATTTTTGCAAAATTTTCTTATTTTTATAAGAAATTTTTCAAAAATTTCTTATTTTTATAAGAAATTTTTCAAAAATTTCTTATTTTTGTAAGAAATTTTTCAAAAATTTCTTATTTTTATAAGAAGTTTTTCAAAAATTTCTTTATTTATAAGAAATTTTTTAAAAACTTCTTATTTTTATAAGAAATTTTTCAAAAATTTCTTATTTTTATAAGAAAATTTTCAAAAATTTCTTATTTTTATAAGAAATTTTTCAAAAATTTCTTATTTTTATAAGAAATTTTTCAAAAATTTCTTATTTTTATAAGAAATTTTTCAAAAATTCCTTATTTTTATAAGAAATTTTTCAAAAATTTCTTATTTTTATAAGAAATTTTTCAAAAATTTCTTATTTTTATAAGAAATTTTTCAAAAATTTCTTATTTTTATAAGAAATTTTTCAAAAATTTCTTATTTTTATAAGAAATTTTTCAAAAATTTCTTATTTTTATAAGAAATTTTTCAAAAATTTCTTATTTTTATAAGAAATTTTTCAAAAATTTCTTATTTTTATAAGAAATTTTTCAAAAATTTCTTATTTTTATAAGAAATTTTTCAAAAATTTCTTATTTTTATAAGAAATTTTTCAAAAATTTCTTATTTTTATAAGAAATTTTTAAAAAATTTCTTATTTTTATAAGAAATTTTTCAAAAATTTCTTATTTTTATAAGAAATTTTTCAAAAATTTCTTATTTTTATAAGAAATTTTTCAAAAATTTCTTATTTTTATAAGAAATTTTTCAAAAATTTCTTATTTTTATAAGAAATTTTTTAAAAATGTCTTATTTTTATAAAAAAATTTTTCAAAAATTTCTTATTTTTATATAAAATTTTTCAAAATTTTTTTATTTTTATAAGAAAATTTTCAAAAATTTCTTAGTTTTATAAGAAAAATTTCAAAAATTTCTTATTTTTATAAGAAACTTTTCAAAAATTTCTTGTTGTTATAAGAAATTTTTCAAAAATTTCTTATTTCTATAAGAAATTTTTCAAAAATTTCTTATTTTTATAAAAAAATTTTTTCAAAAATTTCTTATTTTTATAAGAAATTTTTCAAAAATTTCTTATTTTTATAAGAAATTTTTCAAAAATTTCTTATTTTTATAAGAAATTTTTCAAAAATTTCTTATTTTTATAAGAAATTTTTCAAAAATTTCTAATTTTTATAAGAAATTTTTCAAAAATTTCTTATTTTTATTTAAAGGAAATTCAAAGTAAAACTAATTAATTTATTACCAACAAATTAAATTATTTATAAGTTAATTTATTTTTTAATTTATTGACAATTATAATAATAAAGCGTTTTTAAATTGATTTTGTTTAATAGCTTTTAAGTACATATTTCATTGATAAGTTATCGCAGGTGATAACAATTTTTTTCTGTTATTGGTAACAGGAATTTACTGTCAACAGCATTTTTCTTTTGAAGACAGCTGCGATCGGTTTAACGACAAATATAGGTTGAAGTTCTTATAAATTGCTTTATCTTTTTAAAAATTTAAAATCTCGAAAACGTCAGCTGTTTTGTGGAAACCCCTGACATTATCTTTAATCAAAATATTCGAGGTCTGTTAGTAATACCCAGATATTAACACAGTTCAAGGCCAGATGAGATAAATGTTTTCAGTTTTTTATCTTATTATACAAATTCCTGAGTTATCAAAAGGGGCATGATTCTAAAAATATGCGGCAAGTTTAATTCATAAGAACTTTAGCTTTGTATTTTTTTTTAAATAAACAACAACACTTTCATAAATTTTTATTACTGATTTATTAAAGTTTTTATTAAAAAATATTGTCAATAATTATAGTACAATTTAGATGATATAAATCAATATTTATTAACATTTTTGATAGGAAAGTATCAATAAATTGATGAATCAAAAATAAGCAAATCATTTTTACTAGCAAATATTTATAACGACGATCATGTTTATAAAATAATTGTAATCTAATAAAACGAGATACTTAAAGAATTAGAGTTCAAAACAAAGATAATCTCTGGTAGTTTTATGGAATATTTTTTTTAAGTACTTAACAAAAATATTTTTGTTTGAGGTATATCAAAATACTAATCCGATGAGTTAAATTTTCATTCATTCTGCGAAATATCGAGATATCAGCCCTGAACCCATAAAGTTAGAGAACTTATCTAAACTGGCCTTTTTACTTTGAAAATACGTCACGAGTGCAATTCAATTATAAAACCTTATAAGTCGGTTATTAAACCATATTCAATCTATTCTATTATAACAACAATAAATACAAGAAGATATGTCGCGAGTACTTCCCCATCAGATATCGGTTATTAAATTTTATAACTACAATTCTTAGAAAAGTAAAACTCCTGCAAATACCGCCAATACAATTGTATATATGGGCAAATCCTGCGTGGCGGAAGATACTTTTGTACGGATTTTGTTGTAATTAAATGAATCCCATTCTCGTTTTACACGAGATATCTTTTTACAGATTTCAGAGAATATTAGGCCATCGATTGTGCTATCGAATGGCATTTGTTAATTTACATATTTGTTCTGGAGGAAAAAGATATTCGCTTTTAAAGTGATGTGACGGACGCTACAAAAAATGGAAGTGACTTTTTTTTCAGTGCGTGTTTCTGTAATTTTCATCAAATCGGTCATAGAATAAAACAAGTAAGAGTGTTATATTCGGCTGTGCCGAATCTTATATACCCACCATCAAGTTGTGATAAATTTAGAAACATATCTCATATATCTACAAGGGTGCAGCTAATTCAAAATCTGCACCAAAACTGGAAAAATCGCTAAGCTATTTGGTATTGTTGGTAAAACCTTTGGACTAAATTCGGTTGCCGTAGTTTTATAGTTCAACATTTAAAAATATTTTAGTGGTTTCCCCTGTATTTACTTTGATCAAAATTCGGTCTCATAACCGGGTATAGTTTTACATTAATAAGTTGTTAAATACTTTTCGTTGTGCTTAATATGTAGTTAGGCTAAACACGTTAATAGTAATATGGCAGGTCCATATATTTCGTTAGGAGTTCCTAATGCATTCATCATATATAAAGTCTGGGCTGAACATTGATTGATGCCTATATAATTTCATAGGTGCAATCTTAATATAATGAATGTACCTCCAAATCTTTTTGATTGTAGATATAAAAAGGGGATGTTATATATATAAGAATTATAGCCAAATGTTGACCGATTGTAACAAAATTTTACACACTATATAGAGAGCTTATTCTTGCAAAATTTAGTGGCCATAGCTTTCATAGTTTCTAATTTAATAGCTTTTAACTGGCCTTTGCTAAAATTTTTGGTTTCCGTGAGTGTTTTTCACATTTGATAAACTGATCAAAAATTGCATAAAACTTTCCTATTTTAAATTTAATCGTCATAGCTATTACAATTGTATTTAATTTATCAGCATTAATGTGTTTCCCGGGGCGGGGTTATATGGGAGCTCTAACTAAATTTGAACCGATTTTGTCCATTTTCAACACACATCTTTTTCAAGATATCCAAAATACTTTTGTAAAATTTTGTCCCTCTAGCTCTTTTCGTTAAGGCGCTATCGTGCTTTTATCTGACGGACAGACGGACATAAACAACCTTTTCTTTATGTATTTTTGTGTTTCCATAAGTTTTTTATATGGGAGCTATGGTCAAATGGTGACCGATTGTGACGAAATTTTGCACACTGGCTGGCATTGACATAAGACTTCCTTGTGCCTTATTTAGTCTTACTAGCTCTTGTAGTTAAGGAGCTATCACGATTTTATCTGACGGACAGACGGACATAAATCCCCTTTTCTTTTTGAATTTTTGTGTTTTCGTAAGTTTTTTATATGGGAGCTAGGTCAAATAGTGACCGATTGTGACAAAATTTTACACACTGGCTGGCATTGATATAAGACTTTCTTGTGCCAAATTTAGTGGTTATATCTATTATACTTTTAGATTTATTGGCATTTAAGTGTATTTTGGGTGAAATTTAGCCTGTTTTCGTAAGTTTTTTGTATGGGAGCTATGGCTAAATGTGAACCGATTTCGATGAAATTTTATATGCTGCCTAGTGCTTATCTAAAACTTCTAGATATCATCATAACTGTCATAATTTGTCATTTATTAGCAAATAAGCGATTAGCCTAGACGAGGTTATACGGGAGCTATGGCCAAATGCCAACCGATTTTGCCCAATTTCAATACCAAAATTTTCTCATAGATAAAGAATGTTTTTGCTAAGTTTCAGTTAGCTAGCTCTTTTCGTTTAGACGTTATCGTGATTTCAACAGACAGACAGACGGACAGACAGACGGACATAGCTCAATCGTCTTAGAATTTCATAAGGATTTGATTTTTGAACCAATATTAAGGAAATTACAAACGGAATGACAATCTCAATATACCCCCCATTCTTTTTGATGGTGGGTATAAAAAATTGTAAATACATTGAAGATAGAGGAAGATCAGAAGATTACAAAATCGCTTTTATAAAATATTTAAAAGTCTCCAGTTTCACCAAAAATCCATAAATGAACTGTTGCGGACGCTATGTGACGGACGATACAGTTTTTACTTGAATGTTTTTTATTAGGAAAAATTCATATTTCATATATTTTTAAAGGGTTCGTTAATCAGTGTAAATAATAGAGTTATTTGTTCCCGGATGTCATCTCCTTCCTCGTCATGTTCGCGGTTAAAAATGCGATTTTTGGACAGAATTTAATATTTCACAAAACGGCTGCATACATATAAAGGGTGGTTAAGTTGTAAGGGCCGATGTTGAATGTGAACCACACCTAAACGCCAAGTTTTTTTCAGAATTTTATTTGGCATTTCTCTATTTCAGACTTAATCAATTTGAACCATGGAGAGGTACATAATCCAACAATGTGTTAAAGTTATCCAGACTTATTATGAAAATGGGCGTTCAAATCAAAATGCATATCGTGCACTTCGTGATTTTTTTGGTCAATTTGATCGTCCAAATGTGCATACAATCGCAAAAATAGTGGAAAAATTCGATCAATTCTGTAGAAGATGTGAGAACACCAGTGCATGCTCGTACAGCTCGTACTGCAGAAAATATTGCTGCTGTTCGCGATAGTGTGGCTGAAAAGCCGTCCACCACAACTCGTCGTCGTGTCCAACAATTGCACCTCTCATGCTCGTCGTTGATGAACATTACGCATAAAGACTTGCATTTACACGCTTACAAGGTGCAATTGGCTCAAAAACTAAAGCCTCTTGACCATTCCAAACGTCGTGAATGGACAGAATGGTGGCAAGAAATAGCAACAGTAGATGATCAATTTTCGAAGAAAATCATCTTCAGTGATGAGGCACATTTTCATCTCAGTGGATTCGTCAATAAACAGAATTGCCGCATTTGGGCGAATGAGAATCCAAGAGTGATTGTCGAAAAACCAATGCGCCCACATAGAGCGACTGTTTGGTGCGGTTTATGGGCTGGCGGCATCATCGGGCCGTATTTTTTCCAAAATGAGGCCGCTCAAGCAGTCACTGTGAATGGTGTTCGCTATCGTGAGATGATAACGAACTTTTTATGGCCCGAATTGGAAAATATGCATGTGAACGGTATGTGTTTGGGGTTATGTGTTTGGGGTTATTTGAAAGAAAAGGTGTACGTCGATAAGCTAGCAACAATTCAAGAGCTAAAGGATGAGATAATTCGGCACATTAATGGCATAGAACCTCCATTATGCCTCAGGGTCATCGAAAATTTAGACCATCGGATGGAGGTGTGCCGCCGTAGTCCCGGCGCCCATTTGGCCGATAATTTGTTCCATACATAATTGAATAATACCAATATATCATAATAAAATAAAATTATACTAATTTCCTAAATAGTTTGTGTTTTATTCAAAATCAACATCGGCCCTTAAAATTTAACCACCCGATATTTATTTAAAGTTTTACACTTTTTACATCTTATTTTTCGTCAAAAAAATGCTGCGGCTGACTGTTAGAGTGTCCCAAAAATCAAAAAAAAATTTTTTTCAAAATCATCAAATTTTCCCCACTGTGACTTTTTTTAACACCTAATACCTTAAATTTAATCTATGGATATAGACACTGTTATTGCTTTATGAATAAGACAGACATGTGTTCGTAAATTTTGTATTTAATTTATATCGTTTTGTAAAAAATATGTACTGTGACGGACGCTACTCACTTTTCTATAAATATTATTCTGTAAAATGCTATATTAACATCTATATATAAGTTCTCTATACGAACCAAGTTCAATTGGAGAAAAAAGAAAACTTGCACAAGTCAAATTAAAAAAAACCTTTATTTCTGTGACGGACGCTACACACTGTGAGTTTTTTATACCCTTCACTACCGTAGGTGGATAACGATTTAGCGATGTGAGTCCGTCTGGCTGGACTTATATATTTAAGATGTTTCCTTCATTTGGACTTATATGAAAGCTTGGGTCAAATGTGGACCAATTATCTTGAAATTTGGTAAATTGATTACAAAAATTATTTATGCAAAAAATAAACTCAAAATTCACATTATCTTTAGATTTACGAGTGTTTTAGTGATTTTTGTCTCATTTAGTACATTTTTAAAGAAAAGTTTGTATGGGAGCTATGGTCAAATGTCGAATGATTTCAAGGAAATTTGGTACGGTAATTTTAGTTTACATAAGCAGTATTCGATTTAAATTTCATGAAAAAATATTGATATTTGTGGCCAATATATCAATTCCGGGAAGTGGGATCTATGGGAGGTACCATAAGTAACGGACTAATTTTAACAAATTTCAATAGCCATGGTCCCATTATCAAAAAAATGATCTGTGCCAAATTTCATCAAATTATCTTTAGAATTGCTACCTGTAGTTTGATTACAAGGTTTACATGGGGGTCCAGCCAGCCAGCCAGACGGACGGACGGACATAGCTAAATCGACTCAGAAAGTGATTCTAAGCCTATTGGTATACTAAAAGGAGGATCTAAGACTAATATATCCATGCGTTACATACATCAGCACAAACTTATAATAGCCTATGGTGGTGAAAGGTATAACAAAACAAGTAAGAACAGCTATAGTCGGTCAAGCCCGACTATAAAATACCCTTCACTACTAAGGCCAAATATGGAGCAACAATTAAACAAGTTTTCCTTAAGTCTTAGAGACATGCATACATATACTATGTGCTATTTTTTCAAAATTTCGAGATTTATATCATTTTCGGCTAAGGGCCTGATATGGGAGCTAGGGTCAATTGTGGACCGATTGTTACCAAATTTTGATTATTGTTTTATATTTATAAAATATTTATCTGTACAAAGTTTAAGTAATCAAATGCATTTATCTTTAGAGTTATTAACGTTTTTGTGCTTTTATGTGTATATAAACGTCTTTTGGGAATGTGTCTTGTATGGGAGGTATGGTCAAATATGGGCCGATTTCTACAAAATTAGGAACACTAATTAAGGTTATGATAAGCAATATTTGTGCTGAATATTATTAAAATACAACTAAATTTGTGGCTATAAATAACCAAAAACTCTATTCCGGGAAGGCATCCCTATGGGAGGTACCCGAAATAGTAATCCGATTTCCGATTTCGTCCTTGGACCAAAATAATAACCTGTGCCAAATTTCATCAAATTATCTTTAAAGTTACGACCTGTAGAGTGATAACAAGCTTACAGCTTAAGGACATCGTTAAAACAACTCAGGGAGTGATTCTAAGTCGATTTTTATATTAAAAGGTAGGTCTCAGACCAATATTTCTATGCGTTACAAACATCCGCACAAACCCAATATACCCTTTCCACCTATGGTGATGAAGGGTATAAAAAATTATTATTGCATATGTTCAGGAGGACGTAAAATATTTTGGGAAACCCTTAATAATTAGGAAACCTTCTAACCGATATTAATGTCTTATATCTCGTTGGAAAGCTGATTGAAAAGCTGATTTATCTGTAGCATGCTGTTAAAAGTTTTTTTATTTAAAAACATAATCTAAGTAGAAACATTTTGAAGAAATCTAAAACAACCCCTCAGTTTTCCCATATAACTGCGATGTCCAAACTTTAGCTTCAAGTCGGCTCACTTTCCCGATATCTGATCTGAATGAATCCTTGTCTTTTGGTACAACGACCTTCACTTTTTCTGGGACACTCTAATACCCACCATCAAGCTGTGCGAGGGTGCAGCAAATTCAAAATGTGGACCAACTGTGGTATTGTTGTTCAAATATTTGGACTAAATTCGGTTGCAGTAGCTTTATAGTTCAACATGTAAAAGTATCTAAGTGGTTTCCCCAGTGTTTAGTTTGCAGAAAATTTTGTCCATAACCGCGTATAGTTTTATGTTAATAAGCTGTTAAATACTTTTCGTTGGGCTTAATATGTCGTAAGGATAAACATGTTGATAGTAATACGACAGATCCATGTATTTTGTTAGGAGTTCCTAATGCATCTACCGTGTATAAAGTCTGGACCTAACATTGATTGATAGCTATCTAATTTCGTAGATGCAATCTTAATATAATGAATGTACCTCCAAATCTTTTTGATTGCAGATATAAAAAGTGGATGTTATATATATAAGAATTATAGCCAAATGTTGACCGATTGTTACAAAATTTTACACACTGGCTGGTATATACATAGAGGTTATTCTTGCAAATTTAGTGGCCATAGTTATCATAGTTTCAAATTTTATAGCTTTTAACTGGCCTTTGCTAAAATTTTTGGTTTCCGTGAGTGTTTTTGATATAAAAGCTAAAGTCAAATATGGATTGATTCCTATAAAATTTGATAAACTGATCAAAAATTGCATAAAACTTCCCTATTTTAAATATAATCGTCATAGCTATTACAATTGTATTCAATTTATCAGCATTAATGCGTTTCCCGGGGCGGGGTTATATGGGAGCTCTTACTAATTTGGAACCGATTTTGTCCATTTTCAACACACATCTTTTTCAATACCTTTGTAAAATTTTGTTCCTCTAGCTCTTTTCGTTAAGGCGTTTTCGTGCTTTTATCTGACGGACAGACGGACACAGACAACCTTTTCTTTATGTATTTTTGTGTTTCCATAATTTTTTTATATGGGAGCTATGGTCAAGTGGTGACCGATTGTGACAAAATTTTGCACACTGGCTGGCATTGATATAAGACTTTCTTGCGCAAAATTTAGTGGTTATATCTATTATACTTTTAGATTTATTGACATTTAAGTGTATTTTAGGTGAAATTTAGGCTGTTTTCGTAAGTTTTTTGTATGGGAGCTATGGCTAAATGTGAACCGATTTTGATGAAATTTAATACGCTGCCTAGGGCTATTGCAAAACTTCTATATACCAAATTTTCTCAGCATAGCTGCTATAATTTGTCATTTATTAACAAATAAGCGATTAGCCTAGACGAGGTTATACGGGAGCTATGGTCAAATGTGAACCGATTTTGCCCAATTTCAATACCAAAATTTTCAGAGATGAAGAATATTTTCACTAAGTTTCTAAGTGAGCTAGCTCCTTTCGTTTATGCGTTATCGTAATTTCAACAGACAGACAGATAGACAGACGGACAGACAAACGGACATCGCTCAATCGTCTTAGAATTTTATAAGGATTCAGAATATATATCGTTTTTGGTTTTTGAGCCAATATTAAGGAAATTTCAAACGGAATGACAATCTCAATATAACCCCCATTCTTTTTGATGGTGGGTATAAAAAGGGGATGTTATATATCGGGTGTTTTTTTATTGAGGTATAGAACTTTAAGTTGGCATCACTTTTTTATCTGGCGGCCATTTTGTCAGCTGTCAAGTGATTAATATTTAGTTTGGTTTGCCATTTCATCATGAACAGGTTGACAAAAGAACAACGCTTGCAAATCGTGCAAATTTATTTCGAAAATAATGGTTCAGTTCGCGAAGTTTACCGCAAGCTCCGTCCATTTTATGGTCGACATAATCGTCCATCAGAGCAATTAATTTGCTTAACCATGGATCGTTTTCGCACTGCGTTTACTCTATGTGATAATACGCATCCGCAGCGACGTCGAACAGTGCGCACCGAAGAAACAATTGCCGCTGTAGAGCAAAGTGTTGAAGAGGACCCGAATGAATCGATTCGCCACCGTGCACAGCAATTGGAGCTTTGTCCATCAACTTTGTGGAAGATTTTGCGCAAATATCTTGGCTTGCGACCTTACAAGATCCAGCTTGTGCAAGAATTAAAGCCGCGAGACCATGCAATGCGTCGTGATTTTGGTGTATGGGCCGAAAATGAGATTGATCTCGATGCTGATTTTCATCGCAAAATTTTGTTCAGTGATGAGGCTCATTTTTGGTTGAATGGCTACGTCAACAAGCAAAATTGCCGCATTTGGAGTGAAGAGAATCCACATGAGACCCTTGAGACGCCATTACACCCACAAAAACTGACTGTTTGGTGTGCTCTATGGGCTGGTGGAGTCATTGGGCCATACTTCTTCCGAAATAATGCCGGAGAGTCAGTTACCATAAATGGAGACCGGTATAGAGCCATGATAACCGACTATTTTGTTTCCCAATTGGATGGCATGAATGTGGATGAGTTGTGGTTCCAACATGACGGCGCTACATGCCACACAGCACACGTCACAATTGATTTATTGAAGGAAACATTCGATGAGCGCATAATTTCGCGGAATGGACCTGTCAATTGGCCACCAAGATCGTGCGATTTGACACCACTGGATTATTTTCTTTGGGGATATGTGAAGTCGCTCGTCTACGCCAACAAACCGGAAACGTTAGGGGACTTGGAAGCCAACATTCGTGGCGTTATTGCCAACATACGGTCCCATATGCTCGAAAAAGTAGTTGAAAATTGGACCTGTAGAATTGGCTTTATTCGAGCCAGCCGCGGCGGCCACATGCCCGAAATCATATTTAAACATTAATGGCATAAAATTATCCTTCCAATAAAGCCAAATTGATGGACATTAAAACGATTTTCTTGTGTTTTATTTCAATTCGAAGTTCTATACCTCTAAAAAAAACACCCATTATATAAAAACTAAAGCCAAATGTTGACCGATTGTTACAAAATTTAAAATACTGGCTGGTATTAATATAAAGTTTATTTGTGCAAAATTTAGTGGCCAAAGGTGATATAGTTTATAATTTGTAGCTTTTATGGTCAAAAATGGACCGATGCACACTGGCTGGCATTTACATAAAACTTCCTTTTGTAAAATTTTGTTGCTGTAGCCCTTTTCGCTAAGACGCTAAGCGCTTTTATCTGACGGACAGAATGACATAAACCCCCTTTTCTTTTTGTATTTTTGTGTTTCCGTAAGTTTTTTATATGGGAGCTGTGGTCAAATGGTGAATGATTGTGACAAAATTTTGCACACTTTCTGGCATTGACATAGGACTTCCCTGTGTTAGTGGTTATATCTATTATAGTTCTTGCATTTAAGTGTATTTTAGGTAAGATTTAGGTTGTTTTTATAAGTGTTTTGTATGGGAGCTATGG
>OW121742.1:52198220-52208220 GCA_933228675.1 Stomorhina lunata
GTAAAGTTAGGGCCTTTCTACATGAGACCAACGATATGTAGCTGTGAAAATATAACATCTCAGAAAATATGCTAATTACTTAATGAACCGAGTATCGGGCTAAAAGTCACTTATGTTATATTTAGCTTTAGATCTTAAAAGTAGACCCGAAGCCTTCCAAATAAAGTCACAAGGGTTTTTCTGTAGTCTTAGTGTAATATATAGTAGACCTCGAAGACCTAATTATTGTTTATTGTATATTGTTGTATATTTTTCATGACCAGTAATAATTCTTCTGCTATCCTTGACACCCAGTAGAGCATAGGACCTCAGTAATTTCTTCTATATCGATTTTTTATCGGATTAAAACGAAATGTTGGTATTTGGAGTTCAAACTCTGTAGCCTATTCACCGCCATTTCCGCTGACACCGCCATTGTCGCTTTTAGTATTTAGATCTTCATATCTTATGAGACTCAACCACCATATTTTAAGGATTTGCCAATTTATTTGCAAAGGATTGCAGGTGCATATCGATAGCATTTGTGCTCTTTCAAGTTTTGCAACTGTTATACAGAATGGACTTGACATTTGAGTTGTAGATTCGTACCTTAGTTGTAATTGATATTTCCCGGCAAATATCAATAACAACTGAGGTATTTGTGCCATCTTTTGCAGATACCAAATGTCACAGATTTGTGAAGGTAACTATGTATGTAATAGCCTGGTGATGTGTGGCCTTCAGACATAAACTTTGTCTTGAAAATATTGATATCCAGCCCAGATGTCAGAGATTCATCAGTGATAACATCAGTATTTTCTTAAAGGTTACCTTAACTTCGAAAGCATATGACATCGGCTCGAAATATACCCTTCTATGATGACGTAGAGAATTTTAAAATTCTGTATCATCAATCAGGTGCAAACTACTTACAGTGGAAAATTTCAAAAAAAAAAAGCATTTCAATAACAAATATCATCGTTTTAATCTAGACAGGTACAAGTAAAGATAAGCTCAAATTCCTTTGGATTGTCTACATGATACATGATTGACAGGCAGGCAAAACACAAAAATGAGGAAATTTTTAGAAGTTACAAGGCATAGATAAAATCTAACATTTAAAAATGAATTCGATTTTACCAGATGACAAATCGAAATCAGAATTTATTTGCAGATATTGACTCTTTATTAAATGATTAAGTTTCTGTAACTGATTAAATCCGAGGGAAAGAACGTAGTTCACTTTTTTTCCTCCGATTTGATACAATTTTTTTTCACGGATTTTCTTATTAATTCAGATCAATATATGCGTAGATATAAATGTTAAAATGACAATTTTAAGTTAAAGCACAGAAATGTAAGTTTTGTGCATAAACCAGAACTAGACTGTGGACGAAACTGTCAAGTACATTTAAGAGACGTCAAAAGTACATTTAAAAGACGTCATCTTCATATGCATTTTTTTTTGCTATTTTTCTATTTTTTTTGTGCTTAGTAGAACATATGATCGCACTCTATGCGGTACTCTATGGTTTTGTGTAAACAAAAATCGATCTCTACAATTGGTCCCCAAAATTTAAAATATTAAGAAATCTTGAAAATTTGTTCAAAAATTATCCATCATAACCGTCTTTTCAAAAATGTCTTGCTCATCCATTTTATAAACATATTCGCATTCTGAAAGTACACCATCTGTTGCCTTTTATTAATAACTTTTTCAGTTTTAAACTTTTAAATAAACTTTTTCCGTTAAAAGCTTTTGCTCTATAAATGAAACAACAATGTTAGGTAGGCAGGGTAACCGCAAATATGCAAAAGCACGTTAAAATTGCCAATGACCAAATCAAATTGAATTGTAAGAGTGAATACATTGGCTTTTTGGAGATAACATTAACGAGCAAGTAAGAGTGTTATATTCGGCTATGCCGAATCTTATATACCCACCATCAAGTTGTATTAAATTAGGAAACATATCTCATATATGGGCATTTCCAGGATCGCGAACGGGACATTCGTACGCACTCAACTTGAAAACAAAAATATGAAAATTCAAATTTTTTTTAACTTTTTATAAATATTTAATAGCATTTTAGTAGAACAATTTTTGAGAACAAAAAGAAAATTATAAAATATGAACGTTCTCCAAATATTTTCGATAAACTTGCGATCGCGAACGGGACAAAAAATGTAAGTCGTTTTTTTCGGTGTGTGGTTTTCTTTACAAGTCTGCGAATTTTGTCAGTTTATTAAATGGAGATTATTTTTTAACTAAAGTAGAGATATAAAGCTTTTATTTAGCATTTTGTTTTTTTAATTATCCTTATTATTATTTTTTTTAAATCGCGAACGGGACATCGCGAACGGGACAATGATTCCAAAGAATGTAGTATAAAGAATCTTTGAATTATACCGTTATTCGGAGTTTGCTTGATCTCTACTGTGGTGTTTTTAAATATTTATTGTTGGTATATTTAGCCTATAAGAAAAGTGCAGTCGACATGATATGTAACACTCAGAAATAACTCAAGGAAAAATGTCAATAAAAAACGCTAAAACCAAAAAAAAGCAAAGATGCTCTTTGCTGACCACTTTTCTTAAATTACAAATGGTAATATGTATTTAATTAGGTATATTCTTAAAATCCAATGCATTAACTAACCAAATTTTCTCAGAAAAGTCTTTTTTCTTCAACTTTAATATTTTGGTAGCGGTTGACCTTTTCCAGGAAATGCCCATATCTTATTTCTAATTCAAAATATGTACCAAATGTGAAAAACTTTGTTAATTAGCTTAAAGTTGGTAAGATCTTGAGACTAAATTCGGTTGCAGTAGCTTTATATATAAGAATTATAGCCAAATGTTGACCGATTGCCAAAAAATGTTACGCAATGTTATATAAAGCTTATTCTTCTAGAATTTTGTGGCCACGGCTGTCATAGCTCCTAATTTAATAACTTTTAAGTGGTCTTTGTTACTTTGTTACATTTTTTTTTTTTTTTGTTTCTGGAAGTGTTTTTATATGAAAGCTATAATCAAATATGGACCGATTCCTAAAAAATTTGATATACTTACCATAAAACTTCTTCTCGTCAACTATGATAGCTAGAGGAAAAATTAAGAAATTCTGTGATCACTAATTTTTTCATACCGAAATTTGTTAAAGTTTTTAATTTTTTTATAAAAAATCTTTTTATAAAAAATTTTTGAAAATTTTTTATAAAAAGTTAAAAAAATCAACTTTGGTATGAAAACATCACAGAATTTCGTTATTTTGCCTCTAGCTATCATAGTTAACGAGCAAATTGACTTTAAATTTTTTATAAAAAAATGTCAAAAAAAAAAATAAATTTTAGTATAAAAAAATGAGTGATCACAGAATTTCCTTATTTTGCCCCTAGCTATCATAGTTAACGATAAAATCGACTTTAAAGTTTTTCATAAAAAAATTTCGAAAAAATCAATTTTTTTGAGTGATCACAGGATTTCGTTATTTTTACTCTAGCTATCATAGTTAACGAGAAAATCGACTTTAAAGTTTTTCATACAAAAATTTCGAAAAAATCAATTTTTGTGAGTGATCACAGGATTTCGTTATTTTTGCTCTAGCTATCATAGTTAACGAGAAAATCAACTTTAAAGTTTTTCTTAAAAAAATTTCAAAAAAATGATTGTTTTTTTGAGTGATCACAGGATTTCGTTATTTTTGCTCTAGCTATCATAGTTAACGAGAAAATCGACTTTAAAGTTTTTTTTTAAAATATTTCAAAAAAAATATTTTTTGGAGTGATCACAGGATTTCGTTATTTTTGCTCTAGCTATCATAGTTAACGAGAAAATCAACTTTAAAGTTTTTCTTAAAAAAATTTCAAAAAAATGAATTTTTTTTTTTAAGTGATCACAGGATTTCGTTATTTTTGCTCTAGCTATCATAGTTAACGAGAAAATCGACTTTAAAGTTTTTTATAAAAAAATTTAAAAAAAAATTATTTTGAGTGATCACAGGATTTCGTAGCTATCATAGTTAACGAGAAAATCAACTTTAAAGTTTTTCTTAAAAAAATTTCAAAATGATTTTTTTTTTGAGTGATCACAGGATTTCGTTATTTTTGCTCTAGCTATCATAGTTAACGAGAAAATCGACTTTAAAGTTTTTTATAAAAAAAAATTCAAAAAAAATCAATTTTTTTGAGTGATCACAGGATTTCGTTATTTTTCTCTAGCTATCATAGTTAACGAGAAAATCGACTTTAAAGTTTTTTATTAAAAAATTTCAAAAAAATCAATTTTTTTGAGTGATCACAGGATTTCTTTATTTTTGCTCTAGCTATTAAGTTAACGAGAAAATCGACTTTAAAGATTTATATAAAAAATTAAAAAAAAAATTTTTTGAGTGATCACAGGATTTTGTTATTTTTGTTCTAGCTATCATAGTTAACGAGAAAATCGACTTTAAAGTTTTTTATAAAAAAATTTCAAAAAAATCAATTTTTTTGCGTGATCACAGGATTTCGTTATTTTTGCTCTAGCTATCATATTTAACGAGAAAATCGACTTAAAAGTTTTTTATAAAAAATTTCAAAAAAAACAATTTTTTGAGTGATCACAGAATTTCGTTATTTTTGCTCTAGCTATCATAGTTAACGAGAAAATCGACTTTAAAGTTTTTCATAAACAAAATTTTGAAAAAATCAATTTTTTTGAGTGATCACAGGATTTCGTTATTTTGCCTCTAGCTATCATCGTTAACGAGAAAATCGACTTTAAAATTTTTCATAATCGACTTTAAAGTTTTTCATACCAAAATTGATTTTTTTTAATTTGTTTATAAAAAAACTTTAAAGTCGATTTTCTCGTTAACGATGATAGCTAGAGGCAAAATAACGAAATTCTGTGATCACTCATTTTTTCATACTAAAATTAATTTTTTTGGAATTATCTTCAGAAAAAACTTAAAGTCGATTTTCTCGTTAACTATGATAGCTAGAGACAAAATAACGAAATTCCGTTAAATGAAAGTTTTAAGCTTTTATTTTAACTGACATTTAATAACAGTTAACAGTAAATTAAAAAAAAAGCTAATTGTATAAGCTCTCTTCATTCTTCTTTGGTTTAATGAAAAGCTTTTCATAGAAGAGCTTTTTATGAAAATATTTCAAAAACAGAAAACATAATAAAAAGCGATAAAAACAAGCAAAGATTAGAAATTGTTGTTGAAAGAAAAAAAAACTACGAAAAGGGAAAGATAAAGAGAAAAAGCCAAATACCGCTAAATAATATTCATTTTATTTCTTTTATTATTTGTTATACCCTTCACCACCATAGGTGGAAAGGGTATTATAAGTTTGTACTGATGTATGTAACGCATAGAAATATTTGCCTTAGACCCACCTTTTAGTATACCAATAGGCTTAGAATCACTTTCTGAGTCGATTTATGATATCAGTCCGTCCGTCTGACTGGCTGGACCCATTGTTTATGATACCTCCCATAGGCCCCACTTCCCGGAATTGATATTTTGGCCACAAATATCAACATTTTTTCATAAAATTTAAAATAGATACTGCTTATGTAAACCAAAATCACTGTACCAAATTTCGGTGAAATCAGTCCACATTTGACCATGGCTCCCATACAAACTTTTCTTTAAAAACGCACTAAATGAGACAAAATCACTAAAACGGTCGTAAATCTGAAGATAATAAGAATTTTAAGTTTATTTTTTGCAAACATTTGCAATTTTTGTAACAACTGTAATCAATATGCCAAATTTCGAGATAATCGGTTCACATTTGACCCTAGCTCTCGTATAGGTCCAAATGACGGAAACAGCTTAAATATATAAGTTTTGAGAAAATGTCTGTATGATGGCAAAATTTAGCGAATATTTGTCTTTTTACAGGAAAAATAACAACTTTGACCTTAGTGGTGAAGGGCATCGTATGGTCGGGCTTGACCGACTATAGCATTTTCTTACTTGTTTTTTAGTTAAATTAATTCAGTCATTTAGACACTCATTCTCTTCATTCGCTTCATTACGATTTTGTTGCTTATTCAAAAAACGACGGACGGATTGTTTAAGCGAGTTCAGAAAATATTAAAACCAACAATTTTTTAACGAATAAAAAAAGTAATTAACTAATAGATATGGAATCATTTTTTAAATATTATAAAATTTTAGTATAAAATCAAAAATATGTTATTATAAAAACAATAAAACTCTTAATCAAGAACATAATTACAGTGAAGCAGAAATCTTGCTTTGAATTTGCAAATAAAATTTTTAAATTAAACAAAATAAATAATTTATACAAAATACAAAATCGCACGATAACATTTAAAATAAACAAATAAAATTGGGTTGAAAACCTACCAAAAAAAAATTTAATAAGTGCTTTTCATATAATTTGTCTAACAGTGTATAACAAAACTGAACATCTCATATTTTTATGACTTAATAACTGAAATTAAATAATTATAATTGTATTTTTTTGCTAATATTTGTATTGTATTTAAGTGCAAACTAAATTAATTTTATTTATAAGTTGTCTAACCGGTTATGACTCTCTAAGGGAATTTTTTTTTTTCAAAATTTTGTACTATTATTAAAAAAAAATGCATTTGTTTTATGCAAATTAACAACAATAAAAACAAAAGCACTTAAAGCTCAAATAATTAAAGATACAGTGGGAGAGAAAAGTGAAAAGACCTTAAAATTAGACTAATTATGTTGTGACTAGATCAATGTTGGTCAAATGCGGCTCTTCGTTGCGTAAACTGCGGTTCATTAAAAATTCAATTATTTTGATTTTTACACTGAAGATTTTTTCGTATATTTTCGCTACAGTTTTTTCATAAATATATCACAAAACAAGTAAAAAAGTACTATAGTCGGTCAAGCCTGACCATAAGATACCCTTCACCACTAAGGTCAAAGATGCTCTTTTTCCTGTATAAAGACAAATATTTGCTAAATTTTGCCATCTTTCAAACATTTTCTCAAAACTTATAAATTTAAGCTGTTTCCATCATTTAGACTTATATGAGAGCCAAGGTCAAATGTGGACCGTTTATCTCGAAATTTGGCAAATTGATTACAGTTGTCACAACAATTATGTTTAAAAAAATCAACTCAAAGTTCTTATTATCTTCAGATTTACGAGCGTTTTACAGATTTTTGTCACATTTAGTGCGTTTTGACAGAAGGATTTGTATGGGAGCTATGGTCAAATGTGAACTGATTTCAATGAAATTTGGTACAGTGAATTTGGTATTTGTGGCCAAAATATGAATTCCGGGAAATAGGACCTATAGAAGGTACCATAAATAATGGACCGATTTTGAGGAATTTCAATAGCCATGGTACCACTATCAAGGTTATCAAGTTGTGTTTAGAATTGCGACCTGTACTTTGATTATATGGGGGTCCAGCCAGACGGACGGACGCACGGACCGATGTCGCTAAATCGACTTAGAAAGTGATTGTGGGTCTAAGACAAATATTTCTATGCTTTTCACCTATGGTGGTGAAGGGTAATAAATATTGATATTTGTGGTAAAAATAGGGATTCCGGGAAGTGGGACCTATGGATTTTGACAAATTTCAATAGCCATGGTCCCACTATCAAAAAAGTTATATGTGACAAATTTCATCAAAGTATCTCTAGAATTGCGACCTGTACTTTGATTACATGGGGGTCCAGCCAGAAGGACAAACGGACGGACTGACATCGCTAAGTCGACTCAGAAAGTGATTCTAATCCTACTAGTATACTAAAAGATGGGTCATAGACAAATATTTCTATGCGTTACATACAACAGCACAAACTTATAATACCCTTTCCACTTATGGTGGTGAAGGGTATAAAAAGGTGATATTATATATAATGTTGACCGATTGTCACAAATACACACTGGCGGGTATTTATATAAAGGTTATTCTTGTTAAATTTAGTGGCCATAGCTAGTTTCTACTTTAATAGCTAGTACCTGGTTGACCCTAGGAGCTATATGATAAGCATTTTAAGGCAAATTTTAAAGTTTTTATATATTTTATTTTATAAAGTACAAAAATAAATTTAGAGGAAATACATTGTACAAATATTCAGTTAATTTTGAATTATTATATTTATTTTGTCCGAGCAATACATCGTTTGCATAGTTTACAGTTTAACTCATTTTAATAATTTTTAAATTAGTCATACCAACAGAAACCTCCGTCGACTCTTTGCTTTGCTAAAAAATTAAAGTCTGATCAAATGCACAGTCGTGAACAGCCGTGGTATAGCAGGTTAGTCATCCGCCTAGCATACCAGAGGCCCAAGTTCGATCCCTGGCCAGACTCACTTGAAAAAATAAATTTTCAAAAAAAGCGGCGGTTCACCTCATAACTCAGCTAGCCACTGGTTATTGAGTATTAGGCTATGTAAAACTTCTCCAACTAATGCATTTGCCTTTCGGAGCCGGCGTTAAAACGTAGGTCCCTTTCAATGAGTCTAAAAATAGAATCGGATGCAGCTCATTGTCTGAGAGAAGTACCCCTTGTTCCAATTGGAATGTTGTCGGGGAATTATATATATATAAATGCACAGTTTACGATTTAATTTATTTTGAGTAGTTTGAGTTTCAGTGGAGCCACCTGAAGTTTTTCATACCAACTATGAAACCTTCGTCTACTAATGCATAACAACTTTGCTTATGATTATAAAATGATCAAATGCACAGTTTACGATTTAATTCACTTTGAGTAATTTTCTGTGGCGCCACCATTCCATCATTCCAATTCAAAAACCTTCGTCGGCTCATCCGCAACAAGTTTGCTGAAGATTATAGCATGATTAAATGTAGAGCTTACGATTAAATTAACTTAATAGAGCTTACGATTAAATTGACTTAGTAAATTTCAGTGGCGCCACCTGTCAAAATTTCTTCATACCAACTAAGAAACTTTCGTCGGCTCATGTGCAATAACTTTGCTAAAGATTGTAGCATGATTTAATGAACAGCTTACGATTAAATTGACTATGAGTAAGTTTCAGTAGCGCCACTTGTCGGAAATTATTCATACCAACTAAAAAGCCTTACCTGCTCATGCGCTACAACTTTGCTAAAGATCAGAGCATGATCAAATGTACAGTTTACGATTTAATTACTTTCTAGTAATTTTCAGTGGCGCTATCTGTCGAAAATTAGTATTATCAACTTAAAAACCTTTGCGGGCTTATCCGCAACATCTTTGCTAAAGAGCATAACATGATCAAATTTACAGTTTACTATTCTATAAAGAACATACATACAGACAAACATTCATTTGCTTAAAGGTATAACATTACTATTTTTTCCCCTTTTTATCCCCTAATTTCAAAAAGTTCCATATGCATATTTGGTACTTCTTTGGTACCAATTGAATTCGGTACATTTTATTAATTTTAATGTTTCTTTTACATCTATTGATTGCAGTACAAAGTTTCTTTCTATATTCTTTAGTTTAAAATATAAGAGTTGGTTAAAAAGGTACCAAAAAAACTATTTTCACCCTTTTTTACCCCTAACGGACATAGTATCAAAAAAGTACCAAACACCTGTCCGCTTATTTTTACAGCTGTTTAAAACATTTAAGTTTTGTTTCGATGCCTATTACTTTAGGAGACATAGCGTTTTGGATTTTTTCCCCTTTTTACCCGTTTTTACCCTCTTAGAAGTAAAAGGTCCAAAAGTCCTTTCTTCTGCGACCTATACATCAAAAATGATACCCACTATCCAAATTTTATCAAAATCGTTACAGCCGTTTTCGAGATAGCCATTCTATATATATATATATATATATATATATATATATATATACATACAATTATTGCTCGTTTAAGAGTATAAGATTAACTGGCCTTTGTTACATTTTTTTGTTTCCAGGAGTGGTTTTTATGTGAAAGCTATAGTCAAATATGGACCGCTTCCTATGAAATTTTATATACTGACCAATAGTTGCATAAAACTTCTCTATTCTAAATTTAGTCGTCATAGCTAT